>CAUYPK010105905.1:0-20989 GCA_963574355.1 Loris lydekkerianus
GGTTTTCTGCACTTTATTTAAAGTTTTAAAGTTGTTGCTAGCTTATAGTTTTTCTTTAGCAATAAATATTGAAAAGCATTTAACCTACTGATTCCTCAGTTATTGTAATTGTTTTGGGTACATATTTTTATTTTTGAAATTTACCAGTGGCTGCTGCATTTTCCACCTCAGCTTATACTTGAGTCACTAAGTTTTCCCAGTTTTTAGGGTAAAATTAAGGATGTTGGCTTATACTCGGGTCGGCTTATACTCGAGTATATACAGTAATTGCGGCTTATACTCGAGTATATACAGTAATTGGTTGCCAATTTATTGGTTCTATCCTCCCTGGAAAGGTTGAAACAGTGTAGATGTTTCAGTACAAAGATGTTTCAACTTAAATGCTCTTTATCATTTAATTCCAAGAAGCTTTTGGTTTCCATCTTAATTTCCTCCTTGTCCCAACTACCATTCAGCGGTAGGTTATTTAGATTTCATGACTTTGTATAGAGATGAGTGTTTCCATTGGAGTTGATTTCTAACTGAATTCCTCTGCAGTCTGAGAAGACACATGAGCCTCTAAGAAGCTCACTCAAATGAAAAAAAAGGAGTAACTGATACCATGGAAATACAAAGTATCATCTTTGAATATTATAAAAATCTATATACTCATAAACTTGAAATAATGGAGGAAGTGGACAAATTCTGAGACACACACAACCTTCCAAGGCTCAATCAGGAAAAAATAGAATTCCTGAAAAGACCAATATCAAGTAATGAAATTGAAGCAGCAATAAAATATCTTCCAACAAAAAAGCCCTGGACCAGCTGGTTTCAAATTTTACCACACCTACAAAGAAGAACTGGGTACCTATACTGCAGAAATTATTTTATAACATTGAGAAGGAAGGAACCCTTCCTAACACATCCTATGAAGCCAATATCACCTTAATATGAAAGCCAAAAAGGACAAAACTACAGACCAATATTATGCAAAAATTCTCACTAAAATTCTAGCAAACTCAACTCAGCTGCACATCAAAAAAATAATGTACCACAACCAAGTGGGCTTCATCCCAAAGAATCAAGGGTGGATCAACATATGCAAACCTATTGAAGTAATTCATCAAATAAATACAACCCAAAACAAAGGCCATATGATCCTCTCAAAAGATGCAGAAAAGGCACTTGACAAAATTCAGCACCCTTTTATGATAAGAATGCTTAACAAAATAGGCACAGATAGGACTTACTTGAAAATTATAAAAGCCATGTATGACAAATCAGCAGCTAACATCATATTGAAGAGGGAAAAATTAAAAGCATTCCTGCTTAGAATTAGAACCAGACAAGGTTAGTTCTAGTCAACATAGTGCTGGAAGTCCTAGCCAGAGCAATCAGACAAGAGAAAGAAATGAAGGAAATCAAGGGGGAAAGAAGAAGTCAAACTATTGTTCCATGATGATAGTATGATCTCATAGAAATCATAGTATGATCTCTAGAAAACCCCAAAGAGTCTGCCAAGAGACTCCTGGAATTGATAAATAAATTCAGCAAAGTCTCAGGATACAAAATCAATGTATACAAATCAGTAGCATTCATATATGCCAACAACAGTCAAGCTGAGAATCAAATCAAAGACTCAATACTTTTAGCAACAGCAACAAAGAAAATAAAATATCTAGGAATATATTTAACTAAAGAGGTAAAAGACCTCTACAGGGAGAAGTACAAAACACTAAGGAATGAAATTGTGGAGGATATGAACAGATGGAAAAACAAATTATGCTCATGTATCACAGAATCAACATTGTTAAGATTTCTGTACTACAGAGTGATCTACAGATTCAAAAGAATACCAACGACATTTTTCATAGATTTAGGAAAAATAGTTCTATGCTTCATATGGAACTGGAAAAGACCCCAAATAGCCAAAGCAACCTTTGTAGGAAGAAAAAATTGGGAGGCATGATGTTATCAGACTTCAAGCTATACTACAAGGGTTAAGTAACTGAAACAGCATGGTACTGGCACAAAAACAGAGACATAGACCTATGGATCAGAACAGAGATATGAAACCATCCTCATATTGCCACCTGACTTTTTACAAAACAGATAATAAATTACACTGTGTAAAAGATTCCCTGTTCAACAAATGATTCTGGGAAAATTGGACAGGCACATGTAAAATGAAATAGGATCTGCATCACTCACAAAAATTAATTCATGATGGATAAAAGACTGAAATGTAAGACATGAAACTATAAGAATTCTAGGAGAAAATGTTTGTAAAACTTATAGATATAGGCCTAGGCTAAGAATGTATAAAGAGTGCCCTAGACATAGTTGCAGCAACAACAAAAATTGACAAATGGAACTTGATTAAATTAAAAAGCTGCTATTTAGCCAAGAAAACAATCAATAGAGTGAATGGGAGAAAATATTTGCATGCTCTACATTCAATAAAATGTTGATAACCAGAATCTATAAAGAACTCAAACAAATCAGCAAGAAAAAAATCAAACAATCTCATAAAAATGTGGGCAAAAGACATGAACAAAAACTTTTCAACGAAGATAGACTAATGGCCAATCAAGAATATAAAAAAAATGTTCAACATCTTTAATCATCAGGAAATGCAAATCAAAACCACAGTGAGGTATAATCTAACTCCAATGAGAATAGAGTTTATCAAAACAACAGAGGCTGGCATGGATGCAGAGAAAAAGACACGTAAGACACTGCTAGCAGAACTGCAGAGTAGTACAGCCACCATGGAATAGAGTATAGAGATAACTTTCCCTTCAAAGAACTAAAAGTAGACCTACCATTTGACCCTGAAATCTTACTATTGGATATTTATCAAAAAGACATGTGTACCCAGATGTTTATTACAGCACAATTCACAAAGATATGGAATCAACCCAAGTGCGTATTAGTACATAAGTGGATTAATAGAACATGATATCCATATGCTATGAAGTACTAAGCCATAAAAAGGTGAATTTTAATACCTTTTATAACACGTTAGATGGAACTGGAGACCATTCTTCTTAGTGAAGGATCACAAGAATGGAAACAAAACACCACATGTACTCTCTATTAAATTGGAACTAATCAATCAACACCCATGTGACCATATGGTAGTAAAACAGAACAGGAACTAAGCAGGTGAGAGGGGAGTAGAAGGGACGGGTAAATTCACACCCAAAACATAACAGTGCAAACTATCTGTAATGAGCACACTTACAACTCTGACTCAAACTGCACAAAAGTAATTCATGTAACCAAAACATTTGTACTCCCATAATATCCTGAAATAATAGTTAAAAAAGCAGGTGATAGCGCTGCACTGTGTGACAGCCTAAAGAACAGTGTCCAGGCCAGCCCAGGGAAATCAGGGAACACTTCCTGGAGTCATTGCCAGTAACTAAGATGAGATGCATGAACAGAATGTGACTTAGGCAGGCATAGCAGATGGGAGGACTGTTTCAAATATGCTTCTACCTTCTCTCTTTCTCAGCCTTCAATCACTGGAGTTACTGAAGCAGCCTTTTCTTTTCTCTCTCTGATCCAGTCATTCTCCACACTGCTTTGAAACACACCTAAGACACAAGTATGTCCTGTCTCTCTCCTATGTTAATTTCCTTTAGGCTGCCCCCATTGCCTATAGGAGAACATTTCTAATTTCATGATCAACACCCCATCAATAAAAACCTTTTGAGAATGCGTGGTCATCATAAATATGTTCATTTAATTATTTATTTACAAATTGCACATCTGTCATGTGTTAATGTATTAGGGAAATTTTACATAGCCAGTAGACAAATTTTAAGGAGAAATTATAGTATACATACAATTTTTTTGAACCATCACATAAAATAATGAGGACAGTGTAAAATAAAGCAAAGTTTTTTTTAAAAGGAATTTTCCTATTTAATGGGCAAAATTACTTCTAAAATAATTTTCAATTTTGTGAAGTTATGATTCTTATTTTGGATGTTGTTTTATAACTTGTGGTACTCTTCATTGCCTATTTTCAGTTTATATTATGATTATTTCAAGTCAACTTGACCTACTTGTAGGAAAACAGGAAGATACTTTAATTTTTATTTTAAATTACTATGAATACATTTGTACAGGTTTATGGGGTACATGTGGTATTTTGATACAAGCATCCAATGTGTAATGATCAAATCTGGGTAATTGGGGTAGGTAGTACCTCAAACATTTATCATTTCCTTGTGTTAGAAACATTCTTATCCCACTCTTCTAGTTATTTTGAAATTTGCAATATATTATTGTTAACTATAGTTCCCGCTGCGCTACTGAACACTGGATCTTATTCCTTCTATCTAACTGTATTTTTGTACTCATTATTCATCCTCTCTTTGTCCCCCACATCTATGGCATCCTTCCCAGACTCTGGTAACCACCCTCCTGCTCTCTTATCCTCATGAGATCAACTATTTCAGCTCCCAAATAAGAGTGAGAACATCCAATATTTGTCTTTCTGTGCCTGGCTTATTTCACTTAAAATAATGACCTTCAGTTCCATCCGTGTTGTGCAAATGACATGAGTAATATTCCACTGTGTGCATGTACTATATCTTCTTTATCCATTCATTGATTCCTGGGTTGAGTCTATATTTCAGCAATTGTGAATAGTGCTGTAATAAATATGTGACACTGTTGCACTATGGCTAGATAACATCCAAATGCTCTTTTTGGTATAAATACCAAAAATTCTAATTTAGAATTCCTAGAGGTAAGAACCAAAGTCTATCTCCCTATGCTCAGTTTACCTTTATCACCTTATCTCCTTTTCTGATTTCTTCATGAGGGTCAGCCTTTCTCAAAGTGTGAGATGCACATCTCTAGTCATTTAGGAAATGATTTTTAGATGCTATATAAAAATGTAATACTAAATGTAATACTTAATGTAATTAAGTAATTACTTAATGTAATACTAAAACATTAAATGATCAAACCATTGAGGGAAAATAGTTATATTCTCTTTTGGTGTTTTTGAATGAAATCAAGGAGAAAGTCATTAACATTTTTGAGGTACTTCCTATTTTTCCTTTTTAACCAAGTGAGAGAAGCTTTTGGGCTGTGAACTTCAGTTATCAACAATATATGTCTATAGTTTAATAATTTTTTTGTATGTGTTTTTTTATTGTCACCTTCGGTTTTTGGTAGTTGTGGCATAAGCTATTTTTTTATCTACCCAATAGCCATTATTCCTTTCTGCTTTACTAAAGGAATAATTTCATTACTGGTAGTGGCAAGTGTACTAGCTAAAAGACCGTAAGGCTTAGCCGTCCTTACAACTAAGGCTTAGCCATCCTTGCAACTCGGTGAAGTCATATGTCGTAGTGTTCTGGGCAGTGAGATAAGTGGAAATGCCATATGTGACATCCAGTAGAGATGCTCAAAGGAAGCTGATTAATTTAGGAGATGCACACTTTCTTCCCAACCCCCATTCTTCCTTCCTGATTCTCATCTAGATGAGATAGCTGGAGCAACAATAGCTTAATTAGGACCATGAGGCGATCTTGAGAACAAAAAGACTCATGTTAAGAATACCAGAGCAGAAAAATAAGACCATGATATTGCCATACATACCAAAGACTGGACCACCTATCTCTGTACTGCTTTTACATGAGAGATTTATCTGGTTAAGCTATTGTTCTTTTAAGTGGATTATATAGAGGAGCATAATCTTAACTGAAATAGCAAGTCTTACTGGTTTTCTCATTAAGTTAGTGATGCAAAATTTATCTCTAAAGTAAATTTATTTTATTGGTATGCTCTCAGAGTCCATTGGATCTGATTTGAGCTTTGAAATTTATTTTTAAACAGTTTTAACCTTTTGTAAGAACTGATACTTTATAACATGAATTCTTTTTTTGAATCTTTTATAACATTCTTTTTTTGAATCTTTTTGAATTTTATTGGTATGCTCTCAGGGTCCATTGGATCTGATTTGAGTTTTGAAATTTATTTTTAAACAGTTTTAACCTTTTGTATGAACTGATACTTTATAACATTAATTCTTTTTTTGAATCTTTCCAAACATCAAAGAGAAAATTTTCCATTCTTAAAAAAAAAATTCAGTCTTGTAATTACTATATGGGTCCATTAAACCCTTTGAAAATCTAAAATACTTTGTGTGATCTCAGTGGTCTTACTATTTTTTTACATCTTGAAACATTGTGGTAGTTTATCATCTTAGGAATTATTTCACCATTACTCCTCAATTAACAGTATAAACAGACTAAAATCATAACACACAAAAATCATGAAATTACCTAAATATTAGGCCTAAAAGAATGATTTAGGAACAAGTCACCATTCTCAGCAACATAATTACGTTGCCCAAAGGATGGTATGATCTTCTGAGAATAGTGTGAGAGAAGAGAGGGGAGACCATCTTCGTGGTCTGCTTTTAGCTTCCATTAGAAACAGTGAAGAATTCAGAATTTTATATTTTCTGCCCAAGATGACAAAGGGAAGAAATAGAAGAATCTGTTTGACAAATCTGAAGATAAATGCAAAGAGGAGGATAGCCACATTCTAGTTCTGAGTGATGATGGTGAAATTAACTGTATAAGCAAAATTTGGGGTTGTGAGTTTTCCTATGGTGATACCATGTGAATTTTCTCCAACTCAGAAACAAGTGAGTGAACAATATATTCCTGGGAACACAAATGGAATGACGTTGTTTTCATCCAGTTTGTGATTCAATCAGGAGAGACTTCAGTCCCCATTATTGTGTGACAAGACTCAGAGAAAGGGCACAAGACATACCATATCATCTTTCATGGTGCTTGTGTAAAATTTACTTGATCCAATTATTTGCCATAGAGGTTTGCTGTATTTATCGTATGGAAATTTTACATAAAGTTATTCACTATCCTTTTATTTGTCTGTAAGCTATTTATAAAAGGACTTGTAATAAAAAGGGGCTGTTGGACTCAAATGATGAATGATAATAACTATTTTTCCTGGTGTACTTTGGGTTAATTGGAAACGGGGAACTAATTATGTGATAAATATTAAGTCAGTGAAAGAACTAGTTAATAAAAATGCTAGAATTTTGCAAAACAATCACAACAGAGATTATTATATGTATAGTTTGGGAAACATAGAGCATCAAAACTTTTTTTTTTCATTCTAACTTTGACTTGCAAAATGATGTTTTTGTACACTTATTTATTTTTTCCTGAATTTAGAATTTCTTACTATGGGAAGTTATTGTTTAAAAAAATAGAGTTTCAGTTTGGAAAGATGGAAAAGTTCTGGAGATGGGTGGTGATGATGTTTGCCAAACATTGTAAATGTACTTAATGCCATTGAATCATACACTTAAAAATAGTTAAAATGATAAATTTTATGTTTATATTCTACCCAGTTATAATTATTACAAAATTATTGCCTCTTCTTCTCTGGCAGTCATGTACATGAATCAAATTAAAAACACAAATTGGCTTCTATAGAATTCTTTCCTTAATAATTTGTCTTATCTTGTTCATACTTTTATTTTGGATATTCTACATATTTTTAGACAGAATTGCTTTTGTATACATATTGTACTAGATGGATGTACTCATGTAAGGAAGAGATAATAGTGCATAGAATCCCAAATCACTCATTTGGACATTTGTATACAGTGAAACCTATATTAATTTGAGCACTCTAGCTATATTATACTTTCCCAGTTAATATCTATCTATATTTCTCTATAAAAAATCTAATTAAACTAGCAAATGATGAAGTACCCTAATTCCCCGATTCTTTGGTGCTCCTTGTTCTGCACAATGTGAGGGTCATCAGAGGCTAATACATTCATATGGCTGAGATGAGCTGATTTTGCTGAGTAGCTTCCTTTGTGCTTCTCTCATTTCTGAGTCAAGCTGCATGTAGCGAGATTCCACGATCTTCTTACACTTGAATATCCCGTATCCAAGACCCCTTGGAGCCCACACTTTGCTTCCACTCCTTACTTATCTGCTTCCCACTACTTTTATTTCATCCCACCTTTTCCATATCCACACCCACATCCACACCTGGTAATACTTTATTTTTTAATTACTGGAATATGATGCAGGCACTATGTAGTTCACAGGAAGACTCATTCATAGGAATTAAAATAAAAACAATTTTGAATAAGACTGGGAGGCATGAGAACAACACATAGAGTGAGAGATAACACTATGTCCATATCAAGATTTAAGTTTTTTTGATCTGTTGAGGTTTATTATGAACAGTTTTCTTGGCAAACTAATTTTCTTAAGCATACTGCATTATATTAAGATGTATGGAATTTGCATAATGAACTGTGACACAGGAAAAGCATTTTTGTGTGTTCCATTTGAAAATTTCTTTCTATTTGTATGCTTAATGTTACCCTCACATTTCTAAGTAGACCCCAGTTTTTACTAGGAAATTGAAATGCTTTTGTGCTCCATTTATTGCAGGGATTTTCCTACATTTTTTCTTTCTTTCTTTTTTAGCATTTCTACCAATAGGGTCCTTTCAGAACACCTACAGAAAATATAAAAATATATTATAGTGCATTGTATTGATGTCAACAGAACTGTGTGTTTTCACCCTGGTGTGATGTCAGAACAATGCAGTGCATCTTTCACTGTGCCAACTCATTGGAATAAAAGACCCATTCAGAAAGAAACCCTTGGATGGTCACAGTTTTTAAGAGTTTTTTATGCATGGCCACACAAGCTTATAACTCTAAACTTTTCTTACAATGTATTATATTCTCATCCCATTGCAGATGAACTTTCATATTGAAAAGTGAATATTTTTCTATATAGCAGCTGAAACATCTATTTATGCCTTGGTTAAAAAATAAAAAATAAACATGCTTTCTGGAATGATTGCATCCCAAGGCCAGGGTTAGCACATTTTATTCATGCTACTTTCTAAACCCCTGGTGTTAAGATTGACAGCAGAATGTTGATTTCACAAATTCCTCCATACAAATAACCCCCCAAATGAGAGATTAACAGATGTGTATGTGAATGGTACTATGGAGGTTTTGGAGATGAATTTAAAACATTTTGTATTTGTATGCATAAAATAACCGTAAAGAATTTCATTTTAGGTCATTTGGGTTTGGGGAGAAAGAAAATAAAGTACTCTGCTTTAGTTCAGGAATTATTCTTCTCCTGAATCTTCATTTTCTTGTTGTTAAATTTTCATTTTTATAATTACTAAAGTTAACTGTGAATGTTGAAGTTGAAAAATACAAATAGAAAGAAAAAAAAAAAAGAAAGAATAGATTAAACTACCTACCCTTTTCCTATGCACCCAGGGATGTCCATTGTTCACACATTGGTGTGTACCCTCCCTTGGAGTGTGGTGTGCACGTTACGAAAATTGGTCATATTGAACATGTGATATTATCACTTCATTCTACTCGGTATACTGTGAACCTTTTCCTACTTAAGTAAATATTTTAAGGCATCATTTTTTAATGGCTATAAGATATTTAATTATAGATGAACTTAAAGCAATAGCTTGATTATGACACTTAAGCTATTTTGACTTTTTATTGCTATTTTAAAGCTTTTTTGCTTATACACCCCTTTTAGCTGAATCACTATTTCTCTGCTCCACCCATACTCATTCAACAGATGGACTGTTGGGCTATTCCTTTTTTCCTTTGTTTTCCTGTTATAAACAAAACTTGTCCATAATCTTCCTTGGACATGTATCTTTGCACGCATGTTCAATACTTATATTTTCTTAGGACACAAATGTCAGAGTAATGGGTTGTGTGGCTTTTCAGTTTTAATGAATACTACCAAATTGCTCTTCAAAAAGTTGTACCAATTTACACTCCCCACAACATGTGGATTTCCATTTTTCCATACTCTCTTGAACAAAGTAAATAATAAAATATTGCTAACCTATAGGCAGAAATTAATTTGTAACTTAATTTTTTTTATCACCTTAATAATGTAAAAAACAGGGCATCTTTTCCTTGTTTATTGTTCATTTGTATTTCTAATTCATGGAGGTTTTCTCTTTGAATAATTTGTACATTTTTCCATTAAATTATATCTCTTTATGTATTGATTTATAGAAATATTTTACTCTTTGTTTGCTATATGTGTGGCAAATGTGTTCTTTCAACCCACTGCTTATCTTTTAATTTTACTTACAGTAAAATTTTTAATTGTAGTTCATATTTTAAGCAATTTCCTTATGAGTTCTAAGTCTTATGCCTATGCCAATAAAGGCCTTCTCCTTTCAAAGATTATAATAATAGTTACATATGTTTTCTTCTAGGGCTATTATGGTTAGATATTTAAGGCATTTGAAATTTATTTTTGCTTAATGGTATGTATAACTTTATGCTTTTCCCAAAGGATATCCAATTGTCTCCAAGCCATTTCTTTTCTGTTCCATCTTTTTTGCCACTGATTTCAAATATTAACTTACTATACTCTTATCCTGTTCTCTCTTCAAATAATATACTATTTTAAAAATTATAGACTTCTAATGTGTTTGGCTATCTTGAAGGAAGAAAAAGGATTTACTTCTGCATGCAAAATTGTTGGGTCCAATTATTTTTAAGGTTCCAGAAAGACTGTATTAGATTATACTCTCACTAGAAGTCTATGTAAATGCTTATTTCTTTTGATATTACTAATTCTTGGACATACGTATTTCATGTAATTTATATGTATTTTTAAAATTTTCATCTTAATAGGTGAAAAATGATATCTCATAAGTTTTATTGTACCTGTCTTCAATTACTAGAAAGGTTGAACTCATTTTCATACATTCAATTTTGCAATTATTTTTTCAATATTTTCAGTTCAGTTTAATGTGCTAATAGTAAGGATTATGTGTGTTTTCGTAATAGCATATGCCTTAACTAAGGAGAGCATAATGGTTGGTCCAAGATAGGACAATTCTGAAACCCAAAACTATGTAATTCCCAACCACAAGGAAACAAGAATAATTGGAGGGTCAAGACAAAATTATAACAAATATAGATTAAAGATCTTAATTGACTTTAAGTTATGTTTTTTGAGGCTGGAGTACAAGTAGTATGATCATAGCTCACTGGGCTTCAAACTCCTGGGCTTACATAATGCTCTCGCCTCAGCCTCCCTATTAGCTGAGATGACAGGTGTACACTACCATGCCTGGCTAATTTTATTTATTTACTTATTATTTATTTATTTAAGAAATGTGGGCTTTGCTATATATCCCAGGCTAATCTTCAACTCCTGGCCTCAAGCCTCCTTGTTAGCTTGGGTTACAGTCACGAGCCTCACACCCTGATATTAACGATTTTAATTGGCTTTTATTCATGATTCTAGAATAGGGCCAATCTCAGAACCAGAACAGGTCAGCTTTATTCTCCAAGCTTTATATTCCTTGGCTTACTATATCCTCTTAACACTACTCTGAGGGAAGCATCATGTCAACTTTCACTTGCAAATGAAAAACTGATATGTAAGGAAATACATAACTTGCCCAAGGCCACATAGATAGCAAGTGGCTGGGTGCATTGTGAACTCAGGCAGTGTGACCTCTGAGTCCAGGTTCCCATCTAAGAATGTAGAGCTGTGGGCCATTTCCCAGGTCAGCCATCAGTCTGTTCTGAAAGAGCCTGCCCAGGGTCAGGCCAGCAAACATAGAAACTTGCCTGTCCCCTTACAAGTCAAGGTCTTAAAGTTTTCAGAAAAGTGTAGATGAGTCTGGGAGGCGGGGGGTGGGGGGTGGGGGGTGGTTAAAAGCCCTATGGGACCGTCTTTCTTTTCTTCACAGTATCCATGTGGAATGCATTGTATTGGTGGCAAAATAATATATTCAAGAAAACATTTCTAAGCACCCATTTAAAAATGCTCAAAATGCTATGGAGGCATAACATAGGATTTTTAAAAAAAAAATAACATTCTGAATCTCTATAAAAAGTCATCCATATCTGGAAGGAGCAAGTTGTCATTATTTATTCCCTTTTTTAAAAAGGCAGAGTAGGATGCTACTGCTTTTTCTGATGTGGCAGATGAATGACACTAGACAAGAAATCTAGAAATCAGGTCTATCGTTTTTTCTATTAGTATTATCTTTTTTCCAAACTTGTCAAATTTGTGAAACTTGGTTTAGTTAAAACTAAATAATCTGTAAATAGATAGCTGATGATTTTTGTTTTGGCTTCTACAAGTGACTTAATTAAGAGGACCAAAAGGTTCAATTAGGGTTCTGGTTGCTTCCTTATTGCTAACTAGTTTACTATCTGAGGTAATCTGGGAAGGTGGAGGGAATGACAATGAATCTAAAACTATATATTGTAAGACACATATGCTAAGACAACATGCTGTGTGTGCCTGTACAAAGGTCTAAATGAGGGTTTGAAGTATCTGGACCATCTCTATAGAAAATAATACTAAACTAATATGTTGATCATCATGACATTGATCAGTGCCTTCTGTTCTTTTAGAGGGAGATAGATTTTTGATGTGACATTTTTGAGAGGGTAGAACTGGAGATCATCTTGCCTACGCTACAACTCTCTTTTTCTTGTAGCTTTTCTCTCTGAACAAATGGCATATCCCAAAAAAGTTACTTATGCAAAAATCCTAGACATTATCCCTGTCCTAAACTTCTCCCACTCAATAGATCCCCAAACACTATCAGTTTTGTCCCTTAATTGAATAGATTTGATTCCTAATTTTCTCCATCTTTGCTGCTACCATTTCCCAACTCATCTCTTACCTAGACTTTTCTTCTTTGGCCTTCCAACTACCCTCCTCACTTCCTCCTTATCCTCATCTCAAGAATTTATTCACTCAGTAGCCTAAATGATATCTATTTTAAAGAATATTTACTTTTTTATTTAGAAATAATTTTAAATTTGTAAAAAGGTATAGAGGATTCCTATATATCCTTCATTCAGCTTCTCTTAATTTTAAATATTACATATTCAACAAATATATTTTTTGATGACTTCCAAGAGTCTTGTGGTTGAGTCTTTAGGGTTCTCTAAGTATAAGATCATATCATCAGCAAAGAGGGAACATTTGACCTCCTCTGCTCCCATTTGGATGCCCTTTATTTTCTTGTCTTGCCTAATTGTATTGGCTAGAACTTCCAGAGCTGTGTTGAATAGTAATGGTGACAGAGGACAACCTTGTCTGGTTCCAGTTCTAAGAGGAAAAGCTTTCAGGTTTACTCCATTTAGTAAAATATTAGCTGTGGGTGTCATAGATAGCTTCAATCAGTTTTAGAAATGTGCCACCTATGCCTATACTCTTCAGTGTTCTAATTAGAAAAGGATCCTGGATTTTATCAAATGCTTTTTCTGCATCTATTGAGAGGATGGTCTTAGGTTTTGCTTCTGTTGATACGGTGAATAGCGTTTATGGATTTGCGTATGTTAAACCAGCCTTGCATCCCAGGGATGAAACCTACTTGATCATGATGTATGACTTTTTTGATGATAAGCTGTAATCTATTGGCTAGGATTTTGTTGAGAATTTTTCCATCTATATTCTTTAGTGAAATTGGTCTGAAATTCTCCTTTTTAGTTGGGTCTTTTCCTGGTTTTGGTATCAGAGTGATGTTTGCTTCATAGAACGTGTTGGGGAAGATTCCTTCCTTCTCAATTTTTTGGAATAATTTTTGCAGTATAGGAATAAGCTCTTCTTTGAAGGTATAATAGAATTCTGGTGTGAAGCAATCTGGACCAGGGCATTTTTTTGTTGGGAGATTTTTTATTGTTTCTTTAATCTCAGTGCATGAAATTTGTCTGTTTAGAAGCTCTACTTCTTCCTGGCTAAGTCGACGGAGTGGGTGTGATTCCAAATATTGATCCATTTCCTTCACATTGTTAAATTTCTGGGTGTAAAGTTTCTGGTAGTATTCAGAGATGATCTCTTGTGTATCTCTATAGCATCAGTTGTTATTTCCCCTTTATCATTTCTGACTGAGGTTACTAGAGATTTTACTTTTTTATTTCTAGTTAGTCTGGCCAAAGCTTTGTCTATTTTATTTATTTTTTTTGAAAAACCAACTCCTTGTTTCATTAATTTTCTGAATGATTCTTTTGTTTTCAATTTCATTAATCTCTGGAAATTAACATTGACACAATACTATTAACTAGGCCATAGACCTTACGCAGTTTTCACCAATTTTTCCACTAATGTTTCTGGTCTAGGGTCCAGTCTGAGGTCCTACGTTACATTTACTTGTCCTTATGTCTTTAGTGTTCTACAGTTTGTGACAGGTCCTTAGTGTTTGTTTTTCAGAACCTTGATATTTTCGAAAAGTATTGGTCAGTTCTTTTATAGAACATGCCCCAATTTAGGTTTGTCAATTGTTTTCTATAATTAGATCGAGTCATACATTTTTTGCAAGAATTGTCACAAAAGTGATGTGCTCTTCTCAGTACATCATATTGGGGGCTAAATGTTTTGTTAAAGACATAAATTAGATCATGCTACAAACCTGCAGTGAGTTCCCATTTCCCTGAGAGTAAAATATGAACTCTTTGAAGACACTGAATGATTTGGTCCCTGTTACTTTAATTCATGTCTTTTGTAAGGGCGAATATGATTTAAAAATAAATGGCTTAATTTTCCCTGTTGAAAGAGGAAAGAAAGACTCCTCACTCCCTATTCTTAGAGCATTTACTTTAGAAAATTTGTAATTGTTAAGTTCTTTCTCTGTCTCTTTGAAATGTAT
The DNA here is from genome assembly GCA_963574355.1 of Loris lydekkerianus. Lineage (NCBI taxonomy): Eukaryota > Metazoa > Chordata > Mammalia > Primates > Lorisidae > Loris > Loris lydekkerianus. Next base: position 14,707 of record CAUYPK010105905.1, read on the forward strand.
GTAAATCTTTTTGAAAGCTAAATAAGCTCTTTTTGAAAACTAAATAAGCCTCATTTAGACCCAGAAATGTCTTTCTTAAGGGCCCGGGAACAGTTTTTTTTTTTGGAAATATAATCACCAAGGAAGAGAGTGCCCCTATCCTCCAACTTCTGTGGGAGAGCAGGCTCCTCCTTATAAGTTGCAAAACTACCTCTTGCATAATGAGAATGTTATTTTTCATTTGGATAAAGCCAATTAGTTAGCACAGATGGCCACCACCACTACCAAGTAAATTTAGGAAGAACTACGTGTGACAAATGGTGCTGCCAAGTCCTTTTACTTGAGGACTAGTGACTGCTTACCTTGAGAACATACATGTAATGTGGTGCATGTGCTGGGCTGTAGAGGAGGGGAGATACCTGGCAGGCTCTGGAATTTCTTAGTGGCCTACCTCTGCTGTGCATCTATTCTGATTTCATGCATATTCAGTAAGAAGACTTTTTTTTTCTCTTCTACTTTGTGGAGAGGTATTCTGGACTGGGAAGAGATTTTGGTTTTGATTATATTTCCCCACTAGTCTTTCTCATGGACTCACTACAGCTTCTTTCATATCTTGAAAAGTGCTAAGTGGTTGCTTGCTGTAAATAACCCTCTGCCTGAAACCCTCCACCCTTCCTCCACCTCTTCATATAAGTGGCTCCTTTCATTCCTCCATCTGAGGTCACATATAATCTCCCTAAAGACACCTTTTCAAGCACCTTAAGGAAGCTACCCCTTTCAGGGACTCTATTACATTATCCTGTTTATGTATCTTGCACAGTAATTAACACAACCTGTAACTATTATACTTATTGATTTATTGATGTATTTATGGTTTGTTTCCCTCCTCTACAATGCAAGCTGCAGGAGGAAGAGACAGCCCTACCCCATGCATCTTGTTTACAGCTGAATCCTCCATACCTAGAACAGTGCCTGGCACCTCACAGGTGAATATTTGTGCAATGAATAAAGGCGTGAATGAATACGATGAGGATGATAAGCACGTTGGGATCATTGTATAATAAAGATGCACATCTGAGTGGTACCTGTGGCTCAAAGGGGTAGGGTATGGGCTCCTACCCGTGGTGGGTTCAAACCCAGCCCCAGCCCAAAAAAAAAAAAAAAAAAATGTGCTTTTGTTACATTCCTTATCTATTTGTGGGAGTCTCAACAAATTACTTTTTGGCAGTGTGTATATTTAATGAGCACATAAAAAAATTGTATCAAGGAAATAATACATGAAAAATTCACCTTCATACTGAAATAAAACTAGGCCTAAATGCTTGTTTTTTGAATAGGAAAATCTGCAATATTTAAAAAAAAAAAAACAAACTAAAATATTTTAGGAAAGCTTTCATGTTAATTCTGGATACAGCTGGGGCCATTTGAATTGTAGCATTGACTAGTGGGGCAGTGTGAACATTAATTAGTCCTGAATAAAGAACAGGAGACAAATGCCAAGAAGGAAGTAGTGGAGCCTCAGATTGTTTATTCTACTAGGAATCTACATCCCAACTCTGGGAGAAAGTCCCCCGGGGATTATAATGACATTGGTGAAGGAAGTGCTTCTCAGTCTCAAGCATGCATTCCACCCCTCGAGGGCTTAAGTCAATCTGCTGGGCCTCACCCTCAGTTTCTGATTCTGCAGGGCTGCGGTAGGGCCCAAGAACTTGCATTTTCACAAGTTCCATGTGAAGCCACTGCTGTTGGTCCAGACGCCACACTTTTCTGAGACCCAACTGCTGCTTTATAGTGTTGCTGGACAAGAGGAAGCTGATGGAGTTTGTTGATAACGATCTTGTGAGAGTTGACATTTATTTTTCATTTTTCATTTTTCTAGAGATAAATTCTTTGTCTGATATCCAGGTTGGAATGCAGTGGCACAATTATAGCTCACTGCAACTTCAAACTTGAGGACTCAAGCCATCATCCTGCCTCAGCCTTCTAAGTAGTTTGAACTTTTAGGCACATGCAAAAAACTCTTTTAGGCAAAAAATTTTATTAAATTTTTTGTAGGTGATACAGGATTCCAATACTCATGGCTAGACAGGGAGCCCCCCATTCTCTAGGCCCAGGTGAACTCTGAGGTCGGACCCCCCATTTCCAGGCACAAGCAGACTGCCTTCTTCAGGACACACCCTCTGGGCTCTTATAAGATCATGAACAAAGCAGCCTGTGATGGTTTTTTCCGTGGTTCAACCTTGGATACGAGTATACACCCTAATCCCTTCTCAGGGAAAAAGACTGTGAAGGACCAACTGCCAGCCATGTGTAATCCTCTTGATTTAAGACCCCTAGATAGAAAAGCCCACGTGGAGACTCCCGAGATAGTTCTTCAGTTCTTTCCCCCTTCCAGAAGCTCTGGTGCTTTTCTGTATTCTTTCTAACTTCTAATAAATGTCCTATCTTAACCACCGATCTGTGGTCCATGGGTTCATTCTTCGGATCCCCGAGACCAAGGACCTACTGAAGAGCAAAATTCTGGTATCATAGGGACAAGGTCTCATTATGTTGCCTAAGCTGGTCTCTAGTTCCCGGTCTCAAGTGATCTGCCTGCTTCAGTCTCTGTAAGTGCCAGAATTACAGGTGTGCACCACTATACCCAGCTAAAAATGGCTTTTAAAAAATTAAACTAATATCCTGTTTTTTTTTTTTTTTTTTTTATTGGTTTGTTTGTTTTTTTGAGACAGTCTCAAGCTGTAGCCCTGAGTAGAGTACTGTGGCATCACAGCTCACAGCAACCTCAAACTCTTGGGCTTAAGTGATTCTTTTGCCTCAGCCTCCCAAGTTTCTGGGACTATAGGTGCCCATCACAACGCCTGGCTATTTTTTGTTGTTGCACTTTTCGTTGTTTTAGCTGCCCTGGCCTGGGTTTGAACCAGCCAGCCTCCGTGTATGTGGCCAGTACCCTAGCCGCTGAGCTACAGGCACCGAGCCACATAATATCCTGGTTTAGTAAATGCCAAGAAAAATCACCTCTTCTTACATGCTCCATTTTTAAGGTTTCCATTTCTTTATTTCAGCTCTTACTGAGCATGTACTAGTACACATATTATTTCATTTAATCCTTAAAATCACATAACCAGGGGAAACAGTTTTATCCCTATGTTACCCATGAAGAATTTAAGTTTCTTGGTAGTTTATTGTCTAATGGTCACACCTGGTCACTGGTAAATCTGGCTCTTCGACAAGTCTCTCAGACTCCAAGAGGTCTCTTAGGCCTCTTTTGGCTATGCTGCTTCTCAGACTGAGAAATTAAAACTAATTTTACTTTAAGATTTGAGGTCTTAAAGTAAACCTTCCACCCTTCCTTCACCTTTTCATATAAGTGGCTCTTCTTATAAGGTTTATATAACCTTGAGGTGTTATATGACTGAAGTAGAAATTACTCACAGCCTCAGGTGGGCCTAACCTGATGTAGAAGGCTGGTTAAGTTAAAAAAAAAAAAAAAAAAAAAAAAATACCAGTGTGAAGTACCACATCTAGGTTTTTTTTTTTTTTTTAACCTAAGAAAGATGGTAGCCTTGCTTCCCAAGAGAGCCAAAGTATTTTAAAATTAACTCTAGCAAAACACTCATTTTCTACATAAGTCTGAGTAATTTATCTAAGTTGCATAACCAAATTGACCTTTTTTCCTTAATTGCCTACATGATTCAATGAATTCTCTATGGAGAGACACCAAGATCAAAGAAGTTCCCATCCCAGAAATGCACGGATCACCTCGAAAATCTCTGAAAAACTAATAACAAGAGGCAAATGACTGAGTTCATAATTGTTTCCTTTGCTCTAAGCTGAAATTCATGGCCGGTGGGAAGACATTGAAATCTACTGCATACTGACACTATTTATAAGATCTTGATATTTTAGACTTGTATTGCACCATTTCTTTTAGGATCATAAAAATAGTTGTTAAAATTTATACCAGATTAGTCTGATTAACCCTGAGAAGGTTAAAATAAAGAATTGAGGAGAAATATTTATTTCACAGGGTAGGGACTTCAATATACAGAAAGCCGCATAAATCTGCAGATGTTCTAATTAGATTCAGCTGAACTGCTTCAGAATGCAGGATAACATGGATTTACTCTGCCAACTACTAAGAATAACTTTTCTGGTGCAAAAAAAAGTTCAAGTTTCAATATTGAAACATAAAATACCCCAGCCCAGGGGATAGATTCTTTTCACATCAATCTCTTCATTGGCTCCAATTCCTCCAGCACTTAAGTTATTCTTTGCGTTAAAAGACTTAAATGGAATTTGCTAAATGGTACCCTAATGGTACTATTCTTGGTTTATGGTACCTGGAATCCTGTTTTCTGTTAATAGTGAAACATTAACCTTAGATCACTACAATACCATCAAGCCAGCTATTCATATGGTGCTTAATTTACAATCAGGGAGTAGTTTAGGCCTTGAGAAAATCTGGCTCATAAAGAGGATGACATTAAGGAATCAAGAGATGTTTTTCATGGGGTATTTTCATTATTCAATTTCCATTTTTTTGTCTTGAATGCATGTCAGGTTTTTTTCATTAATATTAAAATCATAGCTGTGTACATTAATGTGATCATGGGGCACCATACATTGGTTTTATAAACAGTTTGACAAATTTTCATCACACTGGTTAATATAGCCTTCCTGGCATTTTCTTAGTTATTGTGTTAAAACAATTATATTCTACATTTACTAAGTTTCACATGTAACCTTGTAAGACGCGCCGCAGGTTAATTCCACTTATTACCCCCCCTCCACCTGTTCTCCCCCCTTCCTCCCCTCCCTCTCCCCATTCCCCACATTCTTAGGTTGTAACTGGGTTATAGCTTTCATATGAAAGCCAAAAATTAGTTTCATAGTAGGGCTGAGTACATTGGGTACTTTTTCTTCCATTCTTGAGATACTTTACTAAGAAGAATATGTTCCAGCTCCATCCATATAAACATGAAAGAGGTAAAGTCTCCATCTTTCTTTAAGGCTACATAATATTCCCTGGTGTACATATGCCATGATTTGTTAATCCATTCATGGATCGATGGGCATTTGGGCTTTTTCCATGAGTTAGCAATTGTGAATTGGGCTGCAATAAACATTCTGGTACAAATATCTTTGTTGAAATGTGATTTTTGGCCTTCTGGCTATATACCTAGTAGAGGAATTATAGGATTGAATTGCAGGTCTATTTTTAGATCTCTAAGTGTTCTCCCTACATCTTTCCAAAAGGAATGTATTAATTTGCATTCCCACCAGCAGTGTAGAAGTGTTCCCTTTTTTCCTCCACATCCATGCCAACATCGCTGGTCTTGCAATTTTGTGATAAAGGCTAATCTTACTGGAGTTAGATGATATTTCAAAGTAGTTTTGATTCGCATTTCTCTGATGATTAAGGATGATGAGCATTTTTTCATATGTCTGAGGCCATGTGCCTGTCTTCTTCAGAGACGTTTCTCTTCAAATCCCTTGCCTAGCCTGCGCTGGGATCACTTGTTCTTTTCTTGCTTATACATTTGAGTTCTCTGTAGATTCTGGTTATTAAACCTTTCTCGTAGACATAACCTGAAAATATCTTCTCCAATTCTGAGGACTGTTTGCTTGCTTTACTTACTGTGTTCATGGCTGTGCAGAAGCTTTTTAGTTTGATCATGTCCCAGTAGTGTATTTTTGAAGCTGCTTCAATTGCCTGGGGGATCCTCTTTATAATATACTCGCCCAGACTGATTTCTTCAAGGGTTTTCCCTGCACTCTCTTCTACTATTTTTATAGTCTCATGTCTTAGGTTTAAATCTTTAATCCATTGAGAGTCTATCTTAGGTAATGTTGGAAGGTGTGGGTCCAGTTTCAGTTTTCTACAGGTTGCCAGCCAGTTCACCCAGCACCATTTGTTAAATAGGGAATCTTTTCTCCACTGAATGTTTTTAATTGGCTTGTCAAAGATCAGATAACGGTAAGTAGCTGGATATATCTCTTCCTTCTCTATTCTGTTCCAGACATCTACTTCTCTGTTTTTGTGCTGTTTTGATCACTATCGATTTATAATATAGCCTGAGGTCTGGTAGCGTAATTCCTCCTGCTTTGTTTTTATTTGCGAGTAATGTCTTGGCTATTCGAGATTTTTTTTTGATTCCATATAAAACTAAGTATTATTTTTTCAAGATCTTTAAAGTATGACAGTGGGGCTTTAATAGGGATTGCATTAAAATTGTATATTGCTTTGGGTAGTATGGACATTTTAACAATGTTGATTCTTCCCAGCCATGAGCATGGTATGTTT
>CAUYPK010105909.1:0-36415 GCA_963574355.1 Loris lydekkerianus
CTGAGTACATTGGATACTTTTTCTTCCATTCTTGAGATACTTTGCTAAGAAGAATATGTTCCAGCTCCATCCATGTAAATATGAAAGAGGTAAAGTCTCTTCCTTTAAGGCTACAAATATTCCATGGTATACATGTACCACAATTTATTAATCCATTCATGGGTCAATGGGCACTTGGACTTCTTCTATGACTTAGCAATTATGAATTGGGCTGCAATAAACATTCTGGTACAGATGTCTTTATTATATTGTGAATTTTAGTCTTCTGGGTATATACCTAGTAAAGGAATTATAGGATCAAATGGCAGGTCTATTTTTAGATCTCTAAATATTCTCCAAACATCCTTCCAAAAGGAACGTATTAGTGTTCCACCAGCAGTGTAGAAGTGTGCCCTTTTCTCCACATCCATGCCAACATCTCTGGTTTTGGGATTTTGTTATGTGGACTAATCTTACTGGAGTTAGGTGATATCTCAAAGTAGTTTTGATTTGTATTTGTCTGATGGTTACGGATGATGAGCTTTTTTTCATGTGTCTGTAGGCTGTGCACCTATCTTCTTTAGAGAAGTTTCTCTTCAAGTCCTTTGCCCAGCCTGAGATGGGATCACTTGTTCTTTTCTTGCTAATATGTTTGAATTCTCTGTGGATCCTGGTTATTAAACCTTTATCGGAGGTATAAACTGTAAATATTTTCTCCTATTCTGAGGGCTGTCTGCTTGCTTTACTCACTGTGTTCTTGGCTGTGCAGAAGGTTTTTAGTTTGATCAGGTCCCAGTAGTGTATTTTTGGTATTGCTTCAATTGCCTGGAGAGTCCTCCTCATAAAATATTCACCCAGGCCGATACCTTGAAGAGTTTTCCCTGCGCTTTCTTCTAGTAAGAAGAAAATTGGTATAGAAGGGACATTTCTTAAACTCATAGAGGCCATCTACAGCAAATCCACAGTCAATATTGTATTGAATGGAGTTAAACTGAAGTCATTTCCACTTAGATCAGGAACCAGGCAAGGTTGCCCATTGTCTCCATTGCTCTTTAACATTGTAATGGAAGTTTTAGCCATAGCAATTAGGGAAGAAAAGGCGATCAAGGGTATCTACATAGGGTCAAAAGAGATCAAACTTTCACTCTTCTGCAGACAATATGATTGTATATCTGGAAAACACTAGGGATTCCACTACAAAACTTTTAGAAGTGATCAAGGAATACAGCAGTGTCTCAGGCCACAAAATCAACACCCATAAATCTGTAGCCTTTATATATACCAACAATAGCCAAGTTGAAAAAACAGTCAAGGACTCTATTCCTTTTACAGTAGTGCCAAAGAAGATGAAATATTTGGCAGTTTATCTAACAAAGGACGTGTAAGATCTCTATAAAGAGAACTATGAAACTTTAAGAAAAGAAATAGCTGAAGATGTTAACAGATGGAAAAACATACCATGCTCATGGCTGGGAAGAATCAACATCGTTAAAATGTCTATACTACCCAAAGCAATATATAATTTTAATATAATTCCTATAAAGCTCCATTGTCATATTTTAAAGATTTTTTAAAAATAGTTTTGTTTTATATGAAATCATAAAAAACCTCAAATAGCCAAAACATTACTCAGAAATAAAAATAAAGCAGGAGGAATCACGCTACCAGACCTGAGACTGTACTATAAATTGATAGTGATCAAAACAGCATGGTACTGGCATAAAAACAGAGAGACAGATGTCTGGAACAGATTAGAGAACCAAGAAATGAATCCAGCTACTTACCATTATTTAATCTTTGACAAGCCAATTAAAAACATTCAGTGGGGAAAAGATTCCCTATTTAACAAATGGTGCTGGGTGAACTGGCTGGCAACCTGTAGAAGATTGAAACTAGACCCACACCTTTCACCATTAACTAAGATAGACTCTCAGTGGATTAAAGATTTTAACATAAGACATGAAACTATAAAAATACAGACTTGCCTTTATTAATGGCATTATCATCTGTTCAATTAAGATCCTTTGGCTTCTACTTTCCCTTTACCCTCCATAATCAATTTGTAACCAAATATTATTTATTATTTTTTCCAGAGGAAGCTTTGATTCCTTTTTATCTTTTCCTTTATCTCTGCCTGTACCCACCCCTCTTTTTTTATCATCTCCATTTGTGAATATCACCTATCACAACAACTTGGATTGCTTGCCTCTACTCATTCCATATTCAACTCAGACTTTACCATGGTCACTTTGTATAAACAACTCTTTCTCTAAAACCTAGATGTGCTGGACTTATATATATTTTTTTCTTTTTTAACCCTTGCTCCACATCCATTCACCTTCTTCTTGGTTTTATTATATGAGCACAGTATCTCAAATTTCTCTTCGTTGCACAGTTCTTCTACTACCTGTTTGGTTATGTGGGGCCAAGCCTGTCTTCACTTGCAGACAGCACATGATGTAAGTGTGGTCATTCTAAGAAGCCAAAATGTTTGGTTTAGAGATGGAATAGTCACCGAGCTCTGGTGCTGCTCAGAGGCAACCTGAGCATGCATTCTCAATGAGGATGATGTCACTCTCAAGGGAGTACAAATTGGCTCTTGAGGGGTTAAAAAAAAAAATCTTAGATATCAAATTGGTTTGTGGCCCTCCTGAGTGCAACCTTATTGCTCAACTCTACTTGAAATCAATTATTACTCTTTAATTTTCTGGACAGAGTAAAATTAGGGGAAAAATGTGTTAAAAGTCTCTTTAGGGAAATGATAATGAAAAATAACTGAGAAGAGAGAGATACTGACATTTCCGGAAGGATCAGAATTTAAAACATATCCAGGTTGGAACTTTTGCAAACCTCTCATAGCACAAAGCCATAGGGATGTTGGAGCACTGAGCCAAATGCGGAAGCAAACCAAGGGAAGAATAGAATAGGCTGGGTCCTGAGGATATCCTTTCACCTCTAAATCTAGTCATTCCTGAAGTAAGAACTAATGCTAGGCTTTTTACATGATGTAGGCTTAAAAAGATTCCATTTTTGTGTAGATAATTTTGGGGTTCATTTTTAAGAAATGACAAAAAATTGTTTTTTACTGTAACAGCCCTTGAGGATTTTCTGACTCTGCCCCTTGTTTGTAGATACTTCCCTATTATTCATCTCTTTCATTTTTGTTGTTCTGAGTTATACAGGGTGGCCATAAAGTTCTTGAAGTAGGAAGTATAAAGTTCTTGAACTTTATGGCCACCCTGTATACGCATATCTCTTTGTCTTAGCTTAAGATTTCTCTTTAGCAATAGAGTTCTTATCTGCCTTATAAACTTTTCTTTTCAAGAACAAGTATGATGTCTACACTATAATTTTCAATAAATTTCTCCCACACCATAATAAATACAAATCGATTATTCATCAGTAAATTTTAATACTCCTCACATTGTGCTTCTTAAAATTTTGATATCTACATTCCAGTGAATTTTTATGAATACTGTTTTATTTCATTTCAAATCCCCAGGCTCTACTAGAGTGCTTTCAAAATAGGAGCTGCTTAAAAAAATTGAGTTATTGCCTTTTTACTAGAAAATTACTGTATACATCTAATTTTTTTCTCTGTGTTTCTGAAGAGGGAAGTTGATTATCAGAATAATAATCCGTCCGAGCTGAAGAAGTACCTTAACCCTAAGGAAAGAGACTCAGAATTCACAAAATGATAACTGAATGGTTTGCCTACATACTCCAGTGATTTTACTGCCTTCAGTCATTAGAGTGTGAGGCCTTTCGGCACAATGGTCCAAATGGTGGTTGATGCTTAAGAAAGGGTATTTCTAGAGTTCCAAAGACCCAAGGTGATGTCTCGGTACATACACTAGGGCTAATTAAGCTGGAGCTAATATTTTTCATCAGGCTAAAGGTAAGTATGCCACTTAACAACAGTGTAAATGTATAGCACTGCTGCTGGAAACACTGGTTTCATAACTTGACAGAGGTTACAACAGCAAAAATTGGCTCAACTTACTATAGCAGCATCTGATTTTCTGAGACTTTCAAAACTACTAGAATTTGTTTCATGTTATGAAATATAAAAACATGACTATTGTCTTCCTTTTTCTCTTTTCTTTCATGTCGTTTCTCTAACTAGAATTAACATTGCAAGTTTATACATACAAGCTAAATATGAAATTGTGTCAGAATTATATCTTTAAGGTTAGGAATTTTCTTGATTTTTTTCCATCTATCTTTCTTTGCTTTGTCTAGGTTTTGCTTAAAACAAAATTGTGCTGAAAGAATAAAGTGAAAATATATACAACCATATTCTTTAAAAATGAATTAAGAACTTGCCTTACTAGAAATGAAAACACTTGGTGAAGATACATCTAATAAAGTAATAGAATATTGGAAATAGTAACATGTCAAGTAACCCAATTTTTAAAAATATTCTAAATTGGGGGAAAATCACATATGTAAAATTGAATTACCTTTCTGCTTTTCACTGTATATCATTTAAGAAAGTGTTTGTTATAAAAATAAAAGTATTAATATTCATGTAATCTTTTATATCTGGATTTAATGAAGTTTTTAAAAGTACAAAATCCTTGTATGTCACTATAAAGGAAAAGAGCGGTAGTTTTTCCTTGATAAAATTGAACACTCCTCAACATCAAAAGCTTCATAAACAAAATGAAAAGCTGATATAACTGTATTTAAATAATATGACAAGTAGAACACCTTTAATATAAAATTGTATAGGCAAATTACAAAAAATATTAATTACAAAGACTACTGGGCGTTGGGAAGGGTAGGGAGAAGGGATGATTATAGAGACATTGGTTAAAATTATAGAATCACCTTTAGATAAAAGGAATAAATGCTAATGTTCTATACCACTGGAAGATGAACATAGTCAATAATATATCAATTTTTAAAAATTAGCCAGGAATGATGGATTATGCATGTAGTACTAGTTACTTAGGTGGCTGAGACATAGGATTGCTTGAATCTAGGAGTTCAAGGTAGCAGTGAGCTGTGATTATGCCACTGCATTCCAGTCTGGGTAACAAAGCAAGAACCTATCTCTTAAAAAAATATATGCTGATTGCTATGCATATTATGTATAGAAACATCACTATGTACCTCACAAATATGTACAATTATATGTCAATTACTTTCTGGGGGCAAGACATGATTGCAGGAGGGACTTTACCTAACAATTGCACTCAGTGTAACCTGGCTTATTGTACCCTCAATGAATCCCCAACAATAAAAAAAAAAAAAAAAGTAAAAAAATTAATATGGATGAATATGGGTGAATATTTGTTCATTAATACAAAAATGGGAAGTAAAATTATAAAACATTAGTTGAGCCTTACCAATCATAAAAGTGCTACAAGTGAAAATAACAAGTATAATTTTCACTTGAAAATTTTGAGGGCATTAAAGGTAATATTCCTAATGGTGAGATGAGAAAGATAAATGACTGGTAGAAGTATAAATTAATTTTCCCTCTTGAGCAAGCAATTTAACAGTAAATATCAAAATATTTAAAGATGTTTATTTTATCTGACTCCATAGTTTTACTTCTAGGAATTTTTCTTACACAACTAATCAGCAAGGCAACTTTGGGGTTAATTGCAGTAATATTTGTATTAATGGAAACCCGGACATAGCATAAATGTTCAAAAATTGGTAATGGATCAAAGGCATTATAATATAGCAATAAAATAAAGGCATTAAATCATATTTTCAGTGATTTTAGTTATATAATAATGAGAGTTACTATGTAAAAGTCACATGTGGGGCCTTTTCATGTAGTAGCTCATATTATTCTCACAGGTATCAGTAAAGACACTTTTCTGTTTTATCTATAGTAAAATGAAGTTCAGAGAAGTTATATTTCTAGTCTTTGTTCACACTAGTAATTTGTGAAGCCTGGACATAAACCCATCAAAGGGTTTCTGGAGTCTACTTTTTACCTTCTATAGAATATTGTCACCAAATTGGTCAATGACTATAATTCAGAATTGTGAAAATAAATCTGACCCTGTACTTGGTGTAGCATAAACTCCAGACTAGCAGAACTGTTTATTGGAGATCTTATTTCTGCTTGTATCAACCTGTTATCTCAGTTGAACATAATGTTAACCTTTCAAGTGAGGTACTATTTTGTCCATTGAGAAAGACATCAAGCCTCCATGGCATTATTGGAGTTGAGCAGGTTTTCTCCTACTTATTTGAGATCTTTCAATCTCTATTTCTCTGGGGTACACAAAATTATGCCCTGCTTTCCATGGCTACCTTTTTCTCTTGTGTTAAAGGCTGATGCTGAATGATAATGGGCCAAGATGTGAAATAGAAAAGAAGGGAAGTTGAAGAATGAAAAGAGTGACTTTTGAAAGGCTAAAATAGGTTGGCCATTTACAGGGAAAACAGGGATAATACTCTTCCCAAAAGAATGACTAGCCCCTGAGATTTACCAAAAACGGCATAATTCAAAAGTGAGTTGGGTCAGCATAATTGCTGACTCTCACCATTGACCTTTTAATGATTTAAAAATAAAGCTAGCTAAAGGCATTTTAGTTTTGTTCCAGACCTGGCTGTGATTTATCTGGGAGCCTGTCTTGCACCTTTAAACTCTTCTATGTATTTCAACACTTGAATATATTTTTGACCTTACAATAATATTAATACTCCTTATATATAGTTGAGACCAAAATAGTTTGATGTCCATATTTTCACCTTTAGAAGTGAGAAAGTGGGACAAGGTCATGCCCTCTTAAATCCAAGAAGTGTTTTATTTATACTCTTCTCCCCTTTCCTTTGAATGCTTTATTATAGTAAGTATTACCACATGAATAATTAAAATTTTAAATGTACAGGGCAGAGATAAGTAAATAATTACTGGCAAAACCTCATTTTTATTTAAAGCAAAAAGGGCTACAGAGAAGAATTGAAGATGGTGCTACTTCTCTTACAGAGGAACAAATGTCTTTCTCCTTTTCACATTTCAGGGTACTTTTTCAAAATGGTAAATAGGCTGGAGATTAACACAGGGGCTGCTTTTCCTTTTTTGTTTCAAATCCATTAGTGGAATATCTTGGCACCCTTAGAGCTACACAGTGTGGTTTTCTGGCTTATTCTTTGGCAGTATTTTAATTTAAGTAAAAAAAAAGGAAAAAATACTTTTATAGCCTCCCATTTTATTTGAGAAATGATTCAGGGATTAATCAATTCTCAGTAAGAAAAAATTCTGTAAATTATTAAGGAAACTTTTGAAATTTATTAATTTGCAATCTGCAGAAAGATTTTGGCTGTATTTGTTTGTTCTGTTGCCAAGAGGGAGCCTTACATGAAGAATGATCAGCTCAAGTTCATATTCTGCACGATAATATTTTTATAAGTCATTGTTTAAAATCTCCACAGTTTGATTCTCCAACATGGCTACTCTTTGCCATTGCGAGTCTGGCATGAACTCCCATTTTAGTAAACTCCAATATCCACAAACTCTAATCTCAGTGACTTTCCCCCATGCTATGTCTGTTGTGGCTCCGCACCCATACTCTCCCCCTTCTGAGCAGCGTCCAGTAAATAATGATCACATGCTCCATTGCCAGGGAACTTCCTGCTTTGTCTGTTCCTAAGTCTCCCTCCTGGTTCACTGGGAACCACTTAATGAATCCAAGGAGGTGGTTACTCTGTCTTCCTCTTTCTCCCTCTCTCTTTAAAAAGAGAGAATGTTATACTGCTTTGTTATAAAAATGTGGTTTTCTTTAAATACTTTATTAAGCAAGGACAGTAAATTATGCTGTTAGTATTTTGGAATTTATATGAAATTGTGGAATTTATAACAGGAAAGAGAAAAGATGACTTTTTAAATTATAAAGTTTTACTCAAAGAGATGAGTCATAACCTAAAAAATAAAATGCAATTTGGAGTAAATTATTTTCTAACATAATCATTGTTTTAGCATTTTGGCACTTAAAAGCAGATTTTCTGTTTTTAATAATGCGCACTTTTTTTTTTTTTTTTTTTTTTTGCCAAGGCTGGGTTTGAACTTGCCACCTCCAGGATATGGGGCTGGTGCCCTACTCCTTTGAGCCCCAGGCACTGCCCAATAATGTACACTCTTCAGGGAGATGTAATCACTCTTCTGATTACCAGAGAGTCATTTCATTACCATGTCAGTGCTTTAAACTACTCTACTTCCTGCTCTAGTCTCCTGGCCTGAAGTAAATGTTATTTTCCAGAGACCTAAAATATAGTAAGGAATTTGATTTTATAATTAAAAAAATATGATTCAGTTACTTCAAACTTTAGGACAATTGTATTTTGATTTGAATTTTAATGATCTCATTTATTTTTTAAAATTTCCCCCTTTGAAACATATTTTGAGTTTAGTGACATGATCTGCCCTGCAGAAAATGTTTCTTCTATGTTGTTTTGTATGTTTTTATGTGATTTGCCTTAAAATTTGCCAATTTTAGATTACCATAAGAAAGAAACAATAACTATAGATATGTAGAAGTGTGACTATTTTAAACCCACAAAAGTGAATAATTGTCTTCTTACCACCACACACACACAAACACACACAAGTACAAAAGAGAAGCTAAGGAGTTACCATAGTCCATTTGTGTTATGATTTCCCCAAAATACATGGGGTACATGGATATGATCAGAGGAATGGTGCACACGTTCACACACACAGACATATGATACTTATATATTCTCCAAATAGCCATGTTTTTTTTCTTATACTTTCAGTACTTATCTCCAGATGAATAACTTTCAAACACTGCTATTAGAAGTTTCTAAAATTTACATTTGTAATCCAATGGTTCTCTCAAACTTCAGTACTGTGACTAAAAACTCTACTAACTTACCTTATTAAGTTTAAAGGTTTCATTGTGACATTCAAAAATTTCTGTTATATGTCTAATCCATTTCTGACTAATCTTCCTTCTTTTTTTTTTTTTTTCTTATTCTTCCTATTTCATGTAAACTGATCCTTTCTCAAGCACCTGCCTCCCCAACTCCTCACCCCCCCACCCCCAAGGACTTTTCTCAGGAAATTAATTTTGTCTTGAACTTACTGTCTGTTCCACTCTTCAGACTCAACGCCCATGCTTAGAAACCTTGGTAGTTTGTAACCTAATTATGAAAGGAATAAAAAGAGGTTCAGTTCCATTATATGACTTTTAAATCAAATCCTGTCTACAGGTCCACCAAGGTAGGATATCATCTCTACCTTCTTGGAAGTCATGGTTGTGCACACAGAACTTCGAGAACACTTCAAGTGCCCTTGCATTTATTGTTGGAGTTGAGTTTTTTCCTTATCAAAGTGAAGCTCCCTTGTGTACAAGGGTAGTTCTTCTGGAATATAACACATAACATTTAGTTCATTATCTTTATGCCTAAACCTGTTCATCTCTGTTGCTATAAATCCAGTAGGTCTAGCCTAGAAAGCTGAAGTCCATTCTCTTTTTACTCCATAACCAGCTAACTATCAGTGTCAACTCTCTATCTGACATATTTCATACTAGTTTACCTTGCATTGCAGCCATCATCAGAATAAGAAATATACAAGGATTTCTCTGTGGTTAAACTTCTGTTCCCTCACCTGGTTGGAGCACTTTTTCCTGGTTACACCAAGCATCATTGCCTCCTCCTCCTCTTTCCATATAGATAGGCAGCTGCTGCTTTACTGGATTATAAGGGAAGTTATTTAATGGAGCCATAGTACCCTTCTCATTATCATAAAATATTAATGGGCAGACAAAACAGAAGATATGAAAATAGACCAGCCTTGTTATATACAAATATCAGCTTAATACTATGTGATTCTTGTGGAGGAACTATGATAAATGGAATATGCTCTAAGTGCTGAACTAGGAGAACAGGCACCAGAAAAGAGAAAAAAGGTTTGTTCCACTTTATATCCATAGATAAGACACTTAGAAGCTTCACTTGCCAGAAAGAATGGATGATAGGGCTTCTCTCTCTGACACCCCTGTCAAATTTATACACATGAGAATTACTTTACGAAGTAGCCAAAGGCAATTTATCCTCATTTCCACTCCCTCCTCAACCCCCATAATCACATAAAGGAAATAAGGAGAAAATACAAAAGAGTGGTGGGGACTTCTGCTCTAGTTTTCTTGCCTGCCTAGGCAGGCAAGGGGTCAGTTTGACAAGGGGTCAAACTGTAAACTTCTTAAAACTATTTGGGTGTTGCTGTCCTCTGGCTTAGTCAGAGACACAGAAGCAAGCACTGCAGATGAAATGAATGATTTATTAAGGGATGGCTGGTGCTCACTCTGGCACAGCAGCGATCAGCCGTCTTTACCCACTTATATACCCAAACTCATCAGATAAAAATAATTCAAGAACAAGGAAGATAAAAGGTAAAGATTCCTTATCAGTGTTAACACAGCAAAGTACGTACACACCTTTCTAAACCAAGAATATCTTGTTTGGAGATAACAATGAAGATGAACCACAAAGGGCTGGGTTGTCTGTTCTGTTTGCCTGCTTCCCTATGTGACTAACTGAAAGTTTTTCTGTAAATAGAGGTAGGAGATTAAGTGCAACGGTCCATTGCCCCAGGCAAATGATCTGTCTCCAGCTATAACTTAGCGAGGGTCTTCAGCACATTCTTTTCTTTAAGGTGTGACTGCAGCCCAAGTATTGGAAATGTTCCTTCTCAGAGCCTCGTGCTTCAGGGAACACAAATGAGACTGATTCACCTTACAAGGGTGCAGTGGACTGTGCCCCTTCATTTGGGGGACCATTTGTCCTCCAAAAAGAAATAGCTAAAAGGAACAAGACAAAAATCTTGCTTCAGTTCAATTGAAGGACCATGCTAGGAAAATTAATGCCAAGCTTGAGAAGTAGTGTTACACATAATGCTTAGAAATTACGTTTAACAATTTCCCTCAAGTAAATCTCAAGAAAAAGACTGCAACAACACATGGGATCATAGCATAATTTAAAGGGTACACCTGTGCGTTCAATTGGCTTAGTTGTCATTGGTTGTTCATGGATACTTTCAAGTTTTCTCCTCTTTCTGGATATATGGTAGAAATGTACTTCCCAGCCACTTTGAAGTAAGGTGTGGCCGCATGACTTGCAGATGCTGATGAAAGACAAGCATCAGGGGTGTGAATTACGTCAGGACACAGGTTTTTAATACCTACTGAGGCCATTCACCATATTCTCTTTGCTGTGTGCCAGAAGGTGGAGGCTCCATCAGCCTGAGAGTCTAAATAAAGTTCTGACTGTGATGTGAACATGTGGTATGAGCTCTTGTTGTTTTGAGCCTCTAAGATTTTGAGGTTGTTCAGCACTGCATCATATATAGCCTGGCTGACATAGTTGGTAATCCCAAGAACTGTTGAGTCCAGTATGCATGCAAAGAAGAACAAAAATTTAAGAAAAGCATTATTAAAAAAAAAACAAAACCCTCTCTAACCTATAAGAAATTATCTGAAACAACAAAAAGAGTTGATAACACAGTTTATAAGAAAAAATGGAATTTAATGCACATTTAGAAAGCAACTGCTTTGTGTTCTCAATAAGATCTAATAAGCCAATTACAAAGAATGAAGTAATAAAAAATTAAAGGAGGCTGCCTAAAATGAAAGCTGAGATTAAAAGAGTTAGATGACATAAGAAAAAATAGTTGGAAATTAAAAATGTAAAAGTGAAATGAAAATCTTTGTTGGGTATAATAAGGAGCAAATTTAACATTATAGAAAAAGAATACTGAGTACTGGCTACTTTCATTAAAAGAAAAGTTAATTAAATGAACAATAATTTTACTAAAACAAAGAATAATTTAAGTCAACAACTGTTGAAGGAGACATTAATTGAAATACAGGGAATCAGAGTGGTTCTGATAAAGGAAATACTGAGGTACTTAAACAAGCAAAAATAGTTCTCATGTGCTTGATCATATCAAGAAAGAAAGTTGGAAAATGAAAAAAATTGGAAATAGTCAATATAGGCAATAAGAAAAATATTTTAGCCATAAATATGAAATATTTTAGAAAAGAGAATACTAGATATAGTTAGAAAACTTATTATGTTGTGATCATTGTGAAAGAAAAGATAAATGTTAAAAATTGGTAAACATGATTTTATCATTAATCATGAAAGATTTTAAAAGTATACCAAAGAATTATCTCCAAAAAGTGTCTTGAATGCAGAAAGATTTTGAAGTTGTTTGAAAATTTCTACCATGTAGAGAAGAAAGTCTTCAATGCCCTTTAAATTTTAAAACTTCAAAACTAATAGCAAAAAATTACACAACAATATCAGCTAAAATTTATATAGAGGGTGCCAAAAAATGTATACACATTTTAATACAGGAAAAAACTGTGTTAAAATTATAATACGTGCCAGTAACCAAAGATGAATACAAGTCACATTGAGCACCTCTTATAGTAGCAGAAGTAAAACATGACTTAATGAGGGTATTTGTTAGAGAGGACCAAACAAACAAACAAAAAAGCCTGCTCTCAGCATTTTACTGAAAATTATACTAGAAGATCTATGTGCAACCCCTAATACTTGACAACCACCGTTGGTCATTGTCCAACTCTTTGTAATGGACCCTTTTCACTGTTTTCTTCTAGTAGTTTTAATAGTTTCAGGTCTTACATTTAAGTCTATAATCTATTTCAAGTTGGTTTTGTAAGGGTGTAAGAGTCCAGTCACATTTTTTGCATGTTGGCATACAGTTTTCCCAGCACCATTTGTTGACCGGAATGTCCTTTGTCCACTGTGTGTGTTGTCCCATTGTCAAAAATCAATTGACTATGTATGTATTTATTTCCTGCTCTCCAATCTGTTCTATTGGTCTGTATCTGTTTTTATGCCAGCACCATGCTGTTTTGATTTCTAAAGTTTTACAGCATATTCTGAAGTTAGATTGTGTAGTATCTCCAGCTTTGTTCTTTGTGTTTAAGATTGCTTTGGATATTTGTTTTTTTTTGCTTCCTGATGAATTTTAGGATTGGTTTTTCTATTTATGTGGAAAATGCCATTGACATTTTGACAGGAATTGTACTGTGCATTGAATCTATAGATGACTTTGGATATTATGGACATTTGAATGATATTGATTCTTCCGATCCATGAACACAGGATATCCTTTCATTTGTGTCTTCTTTAATTTCTTTCATCTAAGTTTTATACTTTTCAGTATATAGGTTTTTGACCTCTTTAGTTAAATTTATTCCTAAGGTTTTTTGTTTTGTTTTGTTTTGTTTTTTGTTTGTTTGTTTTTTTTTTTTTTTTTTATACAGACTCTCACTTTGTTGGCCTTAGTAGAGTGATATGGCATCACTGCTCACAGCTCAAACTCTTGGGCTTAAGCGATTCTCTTGCCTCAGCTTTCCAAGTAGCTGGGACTCTGGGTGCCTACCATAATGCCTGGCTATTTTTAGAGATGGGGTCTTGCTCTTGCTCAGGCTGGTTTTGAACTCCTGAGCTCAGCCGATCCACTCATGTTAGCCTCTCAAAGTGCCAGCTAGGATTACGGGCTTCAGCCACTACACCCAGCCTTTATTTCTAAGTATTTAACAAAATATTCTGTGGCTATTGTAATTGGGATTGTTTTCTTGATTTCTTTTTCAGATACTTTGTTGTTATGCTCTAGAAATGCTACTGATTTTTGTATGTTGATTTTATATTCTACAACTTTACTGTATTTATTAGTTTTAACAGCTTTGTGGTGGACCCTTTAAGGTTTTCTATACATAAGATCATGTTGCTTAAAACCAGGAGCAACTTAACAGCTTCTTTTTCAATTTGGGTGTTCATTGGTATTCTTATAGAATGTTTTACTGTTATAGTTTTTTCAAATTATGATTTGTTGTGCTGTTACACATACATGTAACTCTGTTTCCTGTCAGTAGTATAATTTTCCTTTAGGTAGGAAATATAGTCAGCATTAGAGTTCCTCAGGGCCTAGCGTAAAGTAATGATCTACAGAGTTATGTTATAAATGGACTTATTTAATTTTACTTGGGTATTTTTGGTCAATTATTATAGCTATACCATTATAGTTATAAAGGTTAAATAAATTATAATCTTAAAAGAACTGATGATCATTTCCATAGCAAACTTGTATAGATGTTAGTCGTTTTAGTGGTTGTTAAAATCATCATCAGCCTCCTTAGTTTCTACAGATCTAGCTAGTGAACCCTGAAAGCAGTTTGATAAGAGATGCCAGTTCATTATTGGTATTCTGCTTCTGATACAAGCTCACAGAATTTGAATTATGCTTTCAACTGCCTACAATATGTATGGATCACAAAAGGGTCTTGGTTTGGCCTGTGTCCTCTCTGACAGGTCATGTTTTCTTAGATTTAAGCGGAATCAAGTAATATTGCCATTCTTTATTTAGAACTGCATAATGTAATAGTGTCATTATTGCATGGATTTGGCGAGAAAATAAAGTAAAAGAGCATAAGTTCATGCCCAGGTATACTCAGGAAACTTTGCATTAAACAAAGTTGAATACCTTATTCATTGATTCTCAGAGTTTTTATCGTTTTGGTGCTATGAAAGTGAAATATCTGTTATGGAAATGAAATCATTTTAAAAATATTTGAGGAGTTTGTTTTTAATTTATTTTTTGTTTTAGCCATGCCCATTCAACTCAAAATATTTTCCCCAGAATTCAGCTTGAGAAGCCCTGGCCCGTCCTGCTGAGAGGAGGGGGGCTGCACGTGGGCACACGTGCTTCCTTCTCACTCTCTACTTGTTCTGTACGTCTCTGTCAAGCATCCACTGCTCTCTTTAAGAGGAACATTGTGCAGTGGCCTTAAAGTCCCAAATATGATGACCCTTCCTAAGTCTTATTCTCTGTGATTACTGTGTGTCTTTTGAAATTCTTAGCAGCCTTCTAAAATTTATCTTTAGTAGCTTCTACTGTATTTTCTTTTTAACTGTATTTGACTTTTTGTAAAGCTTAGAAAAGCATATGTCTATTTTTATGAGTCAAGTAATAGAGACATGAGAACAAGCTCAGAGACACCTTCTTCCCTGTGCTCTTCATCCGTCTATGCCCCTAAAGTGATCAATGTTAATAGATTGTTAACTAGAACTGCTTGATTTTTTCCATGCTCACGCAGAACTATAGAAACATAATCTGCACAGACTATTTTTTGACTTTGTTTCAGTGTCTGTACATATTGAACAAAAACATGCTTGCACATTTAAACATACTTTTTAAAGGTAACTCTGTATCATGTGCTTCCAGATCAACAGTCATGACCATTTTTTTTCATATTTTAATATATTTTAATGTTACATGTTTTATATATTATATACTTTATTATATAAGAAAACCATGTAGTAAAGCAGAATTAGGCAGGGAATGCCATCAGAACATGATACGGATTTGGCACCTGTCAAAGGAAAGATGGTAGGAAAACTGAATTGAGCAGAGAGAACATATGTGTTTTTACGTATTATATATTTTATTATATAAGAAAATTTGCAGCTGTTATACATTTTCCCTATGTGTATTTGCTTTGGTCATTGTGCCATTTCAAAGAGGAAAGGCAAAAAAGCAGGAAGGAGCATGAGGTCAGGTACCCACTGTTCCAGTTTTTACCTTCATGGTCCAGTATTGCCTGGACAAGAGGGACTTCAAATCTGGACTTTGCCCTGAGCATAGCCTTCCTCTAGCCATGTTCCCTTCCTTCTATGATGGGGTGTCTAACTTTTTGTGTGTTTGATACACACTGGAAGAATAAGAGTTGTCTTGGATCATACATTAAATTACCCAAATGCTAAGGAAAGCTGATTAGCAAAAGAAAGGTCCCTGGATATTTTTCATGATATCTGATACTGCAGATAAGCAAAATTAGCCCTCACAAAATCAGTGTGCAGCCTGTGGGTGGCAGATTGGACAACCTGCCTATAAGATAAAGAGGTTTGCTGGCCAATACGTTTGGTCTTCTGTATATAGCCCATGGCTGCCCTTCTAGCCTTTGCTTTGGGTATGGTGAACCTGGAATTCCGCTAGGTTCTATGTGAGCACTTCCGTAGGCTATTCTCTCAAGGCAGATGATCCTGGAGATTGGCCAAAAGATGGCTTTTTTAGATGAAGGGCAAGGCAGAGGAGGGAAGTGATTTGTAATATGTTGTTTGGAGTATCCAGACATATCTGTGACAGGCCCAACTGAAGGCATCTGGGGTCAGGAATCAAGGTAGATGGGCTGGGGCTGGAGCTGGGGACTAGCTTACACCACCTTGTACTTCCATGTTCTAGTGCAAAAACCTGAAAAATGCAAGAATTTAAAATTTGTGCCTGGTCCTTTATGTCCTTAAGAGATTATATTTTTTAAGATAGAAGAATATTTACTAGTAACAGTGCTTGTAATATTCTAATATTACTAGTAATATTTTAATATTTAATTACTAGTAATATTTAAACATTTACTAGTCTAATATATAACATAAATGCAATCTGTAACCTAACTGGGGGGGGGGGAAGTATGAGATCCCCCCTTTAAAATCAGTCCTTACAGCCTGAAAATGTGAGGATAGGACTATTAATGCTTCCGTGAGTAGGTGAACTGTACATTCTGGAATTTAAATTCATGTATAATATCCTTCCCTTAAATCTGGTCTGGCCCTTGGCCTGATTTAAATAATAGAAATACCAGAAATGGCACTATGCCAGTTGCCTAAGACTTAGGAAGATCTGGCCACCTCCACTTTGCAATCCAGAGAAGCCAGCCCCATGCCCATGACCTCACTGTGCTGCAAGAAAACCCAGGGGAACCGTGTGGAGACACCACGTGGAAGTTTCTATGGCAGTTCTGGAGGTATGCTGTTTCTAGAAGAGATTCTCCATTTATCAAGGAGTGCACTTAGCTGAAACCTTCTAGCGGGAGGTGCTTCAAGATCCACCTTTTTCCAAGCTGAGGTGATGCTCTTACTCATCTCCCAGCCAACGACTGAGCAGAGTGGGACTACTAGATTCTGGAGATTTCTGACAAACAAGACAATCTTTGCTCTTAAGTTAACCAAGATTTTGTCAGATCTACGTTGCAGTTAAAGTTCTCTCTGCCCAATTCCGTTTCCTACCACCTTTCCTTTCACAGGTGCCGAAGCCACATCATGTTCTGACAGCGTTCCTGGCCCATTCTGCTTTCTTCCCCTTCTAACTTTCAGAAGCATTGTCTCTGCCCTTCCCTGCAAAATTGCTTGCTGTCCTAACTCCATTTTCTTTCTTGGCAGCCCAGCTGCCCTAAAAACTGAGGAACCAGCTAGCAGCAAGAATGTAGGACTTAATTAGGTGACTCTAGTCCCATTATTCCAGACAGCCTCCAGCCATTCAAACCGCCCCAGCTACTGCCACACGGAGCAATGACAAGTTGTCTCCACCAAGCTGTGCCTGAATCATAGAATACTGAGCAAAAGGTAAATAGAGTGATCTAAAGCTTGTACGTTTTTAGGAGTAGTTTGTAGCAGTAGATAACTTGAAACAGAAGCAGTTGACCAGAGCAGGTGACATCGTAACAACAATAACAAATCTAATACCTATGGTGGTTGCTTGATCTATAACCTTAAATGTTCAGATATTTAGATTATGACGTGTGGACTTCCTTTTACGCTTTTGCCCACTGCACCCTGCAAATGTTACAGGTGAGCCTGTCAGTGGTTCTCATGAAATCTTTTCAAAGATTACCCTTTGTACCCCGTGATCAACATTGCCATTGGGAGTGACCCAGAGACGGGGTGGGAGTAGCTTTCTCTGATCACATCCACTGGAGCTTATGGCTTTGCAGTTGCTGCTGAGAGGGTGATAGGAAGTTATTAGATGAAAAACTGTTATCAGAGATCAGACTTTGCAGTGAGCATATAAAGTAACCAAGGTGGTATATTCTACATTTTTAATAAATATAAAACAAATGTAAAGTACCAAAAAAAGGTGGCACATTTTCTTTTGTGTTCATATTTTTCTGTCAACCGAAGGTTCGGGACTACCACCTTCCTCTGGCTCAACCAAAGGTATCCATTTAGGATCATGAGGAAATGGAAATAGAGTTAGGATTGGAAGCAATTTTGCAAGGTTTTCAGCCCTGGGCTACTTCCCATTGATGTTAGAAACTTTCTTCACTAAATTTAAATGCTTTCTTACATGAGTATTCTTTTGTGATTCGATGATTTGAGCCATATGTAGTTTTTCTTTGCAAATAATTATTTTTGCTTATTTTACTTCATGTTGTCTTGATTTGTTTTGATATATTTCTCTTACAGGAGTTTGGAGCCGGATCTTAGCCTTTGGCTGCCTGTAAGGCTGCCTCTCTCATCAATTTCCCTTTTGAGGGTGTGACTGCTGCACAGTCTGTTCCACGTCCTATGTGGTTACATCAAAATTAAACTTTTTGTGAATGTCACTTCTGTGCAAAAATTGTATTCTAACATGATAAGAATGTTTTAGTAATACTTTACTGTAACTTAGCCTCTGAACGACTGTCAAGTCTTTGCAATTTATAATTCAAGTGTAGAGTTAGAATTTATTGTTATCTATGATATGCAATGCAATTCCAACACATGCTATTGTTATTAACAATATGATGACTTTTCCATTCATGGAAACACTGGAGTTTTCCCACCAATAATAATAGAAATTAATGGGCCATAAGCAAACATTTTTAAAGACAATCATGATCCTATAGTGATGTGAGTATGTATATAAATAGAAATATAATGATAGTTATTCCCCAAGTCCTGTAATTAAAATCAGATGTATAATTCCCCCCTCTCTTGAATTAATATGTTGAGTGCTTCTTTTCAACACAAAGTATTTCTAATTTTAATAGCAGATTAAAGCTTTACAATTTAGTAACTTTGAATAAAAGTTAAAATGTACTAAATTCCTGCTTAAGTATTGACATTTTATTTATGTATTTTGAATGCTCACAACAATCTAGAATTTTGTGTTTACTTTTTTTCTTTGCAATTGAGAAGAGAGAGGCTTTAACGGTGTGTTTTCCAATCATTTTTATCACAGTGTATTTGAACATACAGTTAAACTTCCATGGTACACTTAAATTATGTCAAAAGAGAAAAAAAGCAAAAAAAAAAATTATATACTTACTGTGCTTTGAACTTTTTTTAAGAATAATTTGATCTTTGAAAATTTTTTTTTTACACCTTAGAGCCTCTCATAGCACACCTGTACACCATGGCACACTGGTTGAAAATCACAGTGATTTTCAGAGACATCAAATAGTACACTCATCAACACCCTGTTATAGGTAATTGTCAGCATCAAGATTCAAATCATGTTCTCTCTGACTCTGGATTTCATGTTTCCTTTGATTTGATTTTAGTCTTAAAGTCTTAAATCAGTGTATACATTTAACTAGCTATTTAGGATTGTGAAAAAATAGAAACATTCTGTAATTAAATAGGTTAACAGGTATGGTTTTCTTATCAGGAGATACATTGGTGGAAAATATGACAAAAATATAGCACTTAATACTTACATGGAGACTCATTAAGGAGGGAAATTGTATTAACATGCACCAATAGAAGTGGTACATGTATTAGATAGCTAGAACTTTATCCACCTCCTGTTAGCTAGAACAACTTTATAGGGTTCACTGCCACAATTTTGTTTCCTAAACCTATCTGGTAGATTTTTTTCTTTGCAGCATCAAGATTGTTTTTATGATAACTTTAAGATATTTCAAATCTATGTATCCAACATTCCTCTTCTAAACACCCACGGAAGACATAATAAAGTAGGAAATGAAATTATCAGTAAGTGCTGCAGTCCAGGCAACTACCAGGCCTGGAGAAGAAAATTCATTGATCCCAAATTTAACATAGGTGAAAGGAACAAATATGTAGTAGTGGAAGAAACTCCAGATGAAATTTGAGACCATTGTTTATAAATTTTAGCATTCACCAAATCACCTGATGGGATTGACCTCACCTCTAGGGTTTCTAATCCAGTAATTCTGAAGTAGGATCCATGATTTTCATTTATAGAAAGGAACTAAGGGATGATGATTCTGAGGTTGATTCTACTGGTCTTGGGAGCACTTTATGAGAACCACATCCAACATGGATAAGAACTGGGGGTCATGCTAAGCCGTGGAAGCACTTGTCATAAAAGATAATGTGTGATGTAAAATACATGTCAGTCCACTGTGGAACTTATTCCTGTGTTATACTGAGCCAAAATGTATAAGTACCTAGGTAACAGTGTTTATAATTCTAAGAAGAACATTGCCGAGAGGGCACCGTTGACCACAGGGCAATCTATTGTATTGGCTTAGGGAAAAGTAGCAGGTTTAGTTGCTAGAGAGTGAAGTTTCCAAATTAAAAGGAAGATGTATGATTTATTGAAATCTTATGGAGAGAGGGAGAGAGACTAAATTAGGAATTCATCTGATCGCTAATTGAGGTAAGCCAAGGACAGAGATAGAGTTTAATCAAAAGTAGCAAAGGTTTCCAATATATTTCTGACTCCTGGTTGCCCTAATAAAGGGGCTTGCTCTCCAAGGTAATGAAATTATAATAATGCATGCAAATGAAGAATATAATAACTATTGTTTGACTTAGTGGATTTCCACGGAGTCTTTTGGGAAGGATTTATAATGTACAAATGGTGATAAGATGGTATTTGGGTTATATATAAAGGGGCAAAGTTTAGCATACACCTTTGAGAGAGCTTCTGAAGACTAGTAACTGACGGCTTTTCCGGGTAATTCTGTTGAATTTGATGAGGATATTAAATCATACAGTTGCATATATACATTTTTCAATTCATTGGCATAACATCTGGGCAAGTGGCAGGAAATAACGATGGAGACAATACAAACATGTATCCTTTTGGAGATCTAGAACTTGACAATTACAGCTGCTGTTACTTAAAATCATCTCTTGATTATTTTTGTTGCTATATAATTTTGTTCCCAGAGAGTTATGGAAGCAGAACAAGAGTCAGTGATAAATAATAATAGAAAAATAAGAGGGCTCTTGCACATCCTTTGTAATATCTAATTATCAAGTACAGAAAACAAATATTTGCTACAGAAATAAAATTTGACATCACTATTGGGTTTGTATATGTATCTGATCTATTAAACCCACTCTAGATTTTTATTTGCCATGTAAAACAACAGAAATTATTATTTTTTTTCATTTTGAAGCATCTCTGGCCATTTTGCCTTCAGTAGAGGTCTATAGAATTTTTTAAATATGATTTCTGATAATAGTACCAGGACTGGGCAATCTAGTGCTATGTTCCATAAAAAAAGAATTAACAACAATAAGAAAATCCTAGTTAAAGCCTATGGTCTGTTTATAAACATACATGAAACCTTAGGCTATTGTGAAATGTTTAATTACTCATTGTTTGTGAGTAATTAAATGTTTAATTACATTGGAGAAATATCTAAAGAAAAAAATTTAATGACTAAATGTATAGTATTTTATTTGATATGTTAAAAGCAGTATTTGAAACATTTACACATACGTTAATGCTCCATATTCTTTAAAGAATAGCAAAATTCTCAAAAGCATAATCTATAAAGTAATGAGGTTAGAAAATAATGAGAGTGCCAGGAAGTACATTAAATAATAAAGAATTAGTCAATTAGAAACCAACATTAAGAATTCACCTAACTCTCAAGGAAAAGGGCAGAGAAAAATTAAATGAGGCTCCAATTTTGAATAGTTTCAGGGAGATAACAGAGCACATAGTATGTAATTATCTATTGTGAAGGTTAACCAATTTTTAGTTGATTTTTATGAATCCACCATGATTATGATACTGAAGTAAAATAATGAGAAAAATAATGGAGAAAAGAAAAATTTCTGATTAATTTCACATATGAAAACTGAAATACTTAGAGAATATATTGAAATCTAATTTGTGTATATTGGAAAAATATTAGCACATAAATAAGTAGAATTAGTCATAAGAATGCAAATATTCAATATTGCTGAATCTATAATTAAGCTTCACATTAATAGAAAGTATTCCTAATAAAAATAAAGAGCAAATATACACATTGCAAACCCCACAATATTGTAAACAACTCAGGAATTTCTTTGTAATGCATTGAGACAATAGAGAGGTATAATAATTTTGACTGTTATGAAGAATAATATAAAGCTATCACTGTTGGCAAATAACACATGAAATTAAATCTATTGGAAATGAAATTCAGTAGGGTGCTCAATTATAAAAAATTTATAGGGAAGTTATTAATGTTTATGTGGTAGAATATAAAATTAAATGTAAAGTTTTTTAGTAATTTATTAACTTAATGTCTTGAAATAATGTTATTAAAAAATATGTAGACCCCAAATGATCTTTTCTAAAAAAACACAAAGCTCACTGCAGCATTAAATAAAGCTTGATAATTAAATGCTGTAGAGTAGTGTTACACACAGATCGATGTCTTATGAGATAAAGTCAGAAGCAAGTTGAGATAATCCTATGTACTGGGCAACTGAAAATAATATTCATATTGAAAAGATTGGTAAGGGCAAATTATGTTCATGAGAAAACTCAACCATGGCACTGCAGCATATAGTCAGGAAGGAACCCCAACACTCGGTTTCTCCCTGATGGAGAAAGGCCTTGGACTACACGTATAGCACCCTAACTCTAACATTTCCCCACAGTATGGTTCTTTATTTCACCCAGATCTAAAAGCAAAAGGGGTGAGGCACGCATATATTTCCCTACCCACAAAACAATGTGATATTTTTAAATAGGTGTGCTCACACTTCACCTCCCAGCATCATGTAAGAAAGGGGCTATAATGCAACACTTTTAATTGTTCCTTAGAAGAGGTTTGCCAGTACAATCTTACAATTGCTGCTGTTGACAGTCAAGCTTTTAACTAGCCTGCATTAGAGAGTTAACAGGATCAAGCTATAGACCACTGGAAACCTAAACAGGAGTTTGGGCACTTCTTGAGCCTTTTTTCCTGGCTTGCTCTAGTGATAAAGCCAGGTATCTATATCTCCCTGGAAGGAGTTTGTTTATTCCCTGAGCACATACTGTTTACAGCTTCTACCAAGAGGAATTGCCTCTTTAACCAGCAAGCTTTAGGAATTGGTGGTACTTTGCATTTCTGTGTATCTCTAGTCATCAAAATCAAGGAGGTGGTCATTCAATGGACCCGTTTCTAGAATTTATCCTGCCAGTATCATGGGGTGTAGTGGAAGCATTTCACAGATCCTCTTTCCAGGTTAGTGCAGAGAGTGTGGGAGATAAACTCCACTGAGCTTCACCCTGCAGACAGTAGGAAATCTAACACACATCTAACACCCTAACCTTTCTAATTGCATTGAGAGATGCTGGCTTCTGTCATGCCCATTTTATAACCTAATCTCTAGAGCCCACTGGAAACAGGCAGAAATATAGATAAATATAGAGATTTGAGAGGCATCTTAGAAGAGCAGGAATATTAGTGAGATCCTTCTACATGAGTCCAGTCTGGCAGGACCGAGAGACGCTGTTGTCTTACCTATGTGGAAACCAATACAGAGAGTCAAGAAAAAGGTAGAAACAAATACTTCCCCCACCCTCCAAAAAAATACAAGATAAATCTTTAGAAACTGTTCATAATGAAATTGGTGTACATGATTTGCCCAAGCAAGGAATTAAAAAAAGATCATAAATATGCTTATTGTAGTCAAGGGATCAAAGCATGAACAAGGTGATAATTTGAACAAAGAGACAGAAACAATGATAAAAAGTACCAAACAGAAATCATAGAGCTTAAAACTACAATAACTGAACTAAAAAATATCATTAGATATTTTTATAACCCATTCAGAATGTGTTCAGTTCTCATTCAGGATCCTGTTAACTAATGCAGACTAGATCAAGAAAAAGAAAGGATTGGTAAAGCAAAGACACGCCATTGGAAATCATCCAACTGTAATAGAAAAAAGATTGAAAAGCCCTGGAGATAGCTTAAGAAAATTACAGGGTATCATCAAGTGAAATAATTTCTACCTTATTAGAATTCTGAAAGAAGATAAAAGAACAGAAAATATATTCAAAGAGATAATCACGTAAAACTTTCCATGTCACAGGGACACTAAATAAAATGAATCTACAGAGATCTACACTAAGACATAATTGTCAAAGTTAAAGAATTTTGAATGGGGGAGAAGAGAGTAGCAATTTGTTACATATAAAGAAAAAACTTCCATAAAACTATCAGTGGATTTTTCAGCAGAAACTTTAAAGGCCAAAAAGAATAGAATGATATGTTCAAGATACTGAAAAAAATAAAAAATTTGCCAACCAAGAACATTATACCAGGCAATCCTCTATTTCAAAGGTGAAAAGGAGGTAAAGACTTTTTCAGACAAATGAAAGTGGAGGGAATTTATAACCACAAGACCTCTGTTACAAGAAATGCCAAAAGGGGCAGCACCTATGGGTCAAGGAGTAGGGTGCCAGCCCCATATACCAGAGGTGGCAGGTTCAAACCTAGCCCCCGCCAAAAACTGCAACAATAGCAACAACAACAAAAAGAAGAAGAAAAAAAAAAGAAATGCCAAAGGAATTCTTCAAACTGAAGGAAAAGGATACTAATTAGCAAAAGGATAACATATGAAAGTATAAAACTCACTAGTAAAAGGATAACATATGAAAGTATAAAACTCATTGCCACATTCAAAATACTCTAATGGCAATATGTAAATCAACCTTGTCTCTAGTATGGAGGTTAAAATACAAAAGTATTGAAAAAAGCTATAGCTATGATATCTTGTTAAAGACTACAAATTTTAAGAAGATGTAAAGTGTCACATAATCATAAAATGTAGGTGCATAAAAGTGAAAAGTTTGTGTGCAATAACATTTAAATTGTTACAAGCTTAAAATCACCTATTATAGTTATGAGGTATTTTCTGTAAGCCTCAGAATAACCACAAAGCAAAAACCTATGGTAGATACACCATCAAAAAATGTATAAAAGGAAAAGATTCAGAGCATAGCTTTAGAGACAACTATCAAACCATAAAGAAGGACTATGAGAGAGGAAGAAGAGAACAGACTTCAAAACAAGTAGAAAATATTTAACAAAATGACACCAGTCAATCCTTTCCTGTCAATAATTACTTTGAATGTAAATGTTTAAGTTATTGGATGAAAATGCATAAAGTGGGTAAATGAATTAAAAAAAAATTCATATGTCACCTACAAAAGTCTCAGCCTTTAAAGACATACCAAGATTTAAAGTGAAGGGATAGAGAAAGACATTCCATGTAAGTGGAAACCAAAAGAGAGTAGGGGTAGCAATACTTACATCAGACAAAATAGATTTTAAGTTAAAAATTATTATGAGAGACAGAGAAGGTCATTGTATAATGATAAAGGTGTCAATTTATCAAGAAAATATAACAATTGTAAGTATGTAGGTGGCACCTGTGGCTCAGTGAGTAAGGCACTGGCCCCATATACCAAGGGTGGCAGTTTTGAACCCAGCCCTGGCCACATTGCAACAACAACAAAAATAGCTGGGTGTTGTGGCAGGCATATTTAGTCTCAGCTACTTGGGAGGCTGAGGCAGGAGAATCGCCTCAGGCCCAAGAGCTGGAGGTTGCTGTGAGCTGTGATGCCACAGCACTCTACTGAGGGCGACAAAATAAGACTATCTCTAGAAAAGAAAAGAAAAAAAAAGAAAATGTACATGCCCTACATTGAAGTACATGTATGTATAAAGAAAATATTAAGCAATGTGAAGGGAGAGAGAGACTGCAATGCATTAATTGTAGGAGATTTTAATACTGTCAACAATGAATAGAGCATCCTAACAGAAAATTAAGAAGTAAAATCTGTACTTGAACTATTATTTATAACAACCTAACAGACATATATGTAACATTCCATCCAATAACAAAGAATAGACATTCTCAAGTGTGCACAGAACATTCAGAATAGATATATGTGTATATATGTAAATATATGACATGTAGTAAGCCTCAAAATAAGTCTTAACAAATTTCTTTAAGTATTTTTTTCAACCACAATGAAATAAAATAAGTAGCAGAAAGAGTCAAGGAAAATTTATGAATGTATATAATTTAAACAATACAATTTTGAGCAACCGTTAGTCTGCTATGATTTTTGTTATTTTTTCTCTTTTGCTAACTTTGAGCTTAGTTTTACCTTTTTTTAGTACCCTGAGGAATAACGTTATATTGTGTATTTGAGAAGAAGCATTTTAGCTTATGTCTGAATTCTGTTAAAATTTAAGGAAGAAATAGTATTTGTCTTTTTAAAATTAGTCCAAAATATTTAATAGAAAGGAATATCTTCATTCTCATTTTATAAAGTCAGAATTTCCCTGACACCAAAGCCAGACAAGGACTACAAGAAAGGAAAATTATAAGCCAATATCCCTGGTGAACATAGATATAAAAATTCTCAACAAAATGTCAAATAATATCCAACAGTATATCAAGAGGCTAATTCCCTATATTTAAGTGGGACATATCCCTGAGATCTGAGGATGATTCAATATACACAAATTCAATAAATTTGATTCACCATGTAAAGAGAATAAAGGACAAAAATCACATGATCAACTCAAATGCAGTAAAAAGAACTTGACAAACTTTAATAGCCTTTCATAATAAAAACTCTTGCTAAGTTAGACATAGGAGAAATGTTTCACAACACAAAGCCATATGTGACAAGCTCACAACTGACTTCATATCCACTGGTGAAAAGCTGTAAGCTTTTTCTCTAAGATCAGGAACAAGCCAAGGATATCCCCTCTCAACACTTGTATTCAACATAGTAGTAAAAGTCCTGGCCATAGTGATTAGGTTAAAAGGTAGAAACAAGATATCTAAATAGGAAAAAAAAAGTTTACTGATGATACACTCTTTTAGAAAATTCTGAAGAATCCACCAATAAAACAAAACTGATAAATTCAGTAAAGTTTCAGGATACAAAATTTACAAAGATCAGCATCATTTATATAGTTTAACAACAAACTATCTAAAAAGGAAAGAAAGATTTTCCATTTCTATAGAGCTAAAAT
The DNA here is from genome assembly GCA_963574355.1 of Loris lydekkerianus. Classification (NCBI taxonomy): domain Eukaryota; kingdom Metazoa; phylum Chordata; class Mammalia; order Primates; family Lorisidae; genus Loris; species Loris lydekkerianus. The sequence goes on from CAUYPK010105909.1 coordinate 27,027, forward strand.
ACACAGGAGTGAATTTAACCAAGGGAGTGAAAGCTCTGTACACTGAAAACGATGAAACAGTGATGAAGGAAATTGGAGACACAAATCAATGGAACAATATCCCGTGTTCATGAATTGGAAGATTTAATAATGTTAAAATTCTGGTACTACCCAAAGCAATCGAGATTCAATGCAATCCCTATCAATTCTTCACAGAATTAGAAAAAAATTTTTGACCTTTGGGATCACAAATGACTCCAGATAGCCAAAGCAATCTGAGCAAAAAGAACAAAGCTGAAGACATCATGCTACCTGACCTCAAACTATACTACAAAGCTAGTGTTTGAAGCATGGTACCAGCATTAAAAACAGACTAATAGAAAAGACTAGAGAGTCTCAAAATAAATCTAAATGTTTAGGTTCTGTTGCTTTTTGACAATGATGCCAAGAATACAATATGTGAAAAGGGCAGTCTCGTCAATAAATGGTGTTGGAAAAATGAAATCAACATGCAAGAGTGAAATGGTATCCTTATCTCACATCGTATATAAAAATCATCTCAAAGCAATTGAATGTTTAAACAGAAGACCTGGAACTATAAAACTACTTAAAACAAAGGATAAATGCTCCAGAACATTTGGGCAATGATGTCTTGGATATGACCCCAAAAACCGGACAACAAAAGCAAATTTAGACAAATGGGATTATTTTGAACTACAGAGCTTCAGCACAGCAAAGGAAATAATTAACAGAGTAAAGAGACAACCTACAAAATGGGAAAATATTTGCAAATCGTACATCTGACAAGGGGCTTCATATATAAAATATATAAAGAATTCAAATAACTAGTAAGAAAACAAATGATTACAAAATAGGCAAAGGACCTAAATAGATATCTCTTAAAGGTGGACAAATAACCAATAGTTAATATATATATATAGTTATTTATGTGTATATAAAGCTTAACACCACTAATTATTAGGAAAATAACTGAAACCACATGGACTATCACCTCACACCTGTTATGATGGTTACTATAAAAAAGATGAAAAATAAGTGTCGGTGAGGGTATAGAGAAAAGGGAACTTTTGTACACCAATAGTGTGAATGTAAATATGAAAATTATTATAGCCATTATGTAAATATATATGAAAATTCCATAAAAAACAAAAATAGAACTACCATATAAACCAGTACTGTGTAGGTATCTGAAGGAATTGAAATTGGTATGTCAGACACCTGCATTCCCGTGTTTATTACAGCCTTGTACATAATTACCAAGATTTGGAATCTAAGTGCCTATCAACAGAGGAGTGGATAAGGAAAATGTGTATAAATATTTATAATGGAATACTATTCAGGCTTAAAGAATAAGGAAGTTCTTTCACTGAGTCAATGGATGATTCTGAAGGTTATTATGCTAAGTGAAATGAACCAGGAACAGAAAGACAAATCGTGCACAATCTCATACGTGAGACCTAAAAAATTCAAATTCATAGGATGTGGTTATTCCAGGTTGGGGAGATGTTTGTCACAGGGTACAAAGTTTCAGTCAGATATCAGGAATATGTTGTAGGATCTATTGCATTGCATGGTGACTGTAGTTAACAATAATGTATTTCAGACTTCAAAATTGCTCAATGATTAGATTTTAAATGTTATCACTACAAAGAAATATGTGAGGTGACAGATATTATCTAGTCTGATTTAATTATTCCACAATGTATCTTTATTATAGTATCATATTTTACTCCATAAGTACATAGTATATACAAGTGTTGTCAATTTAAAACGTAACTTTTTTGTGTTAAGTACATATTTTTTAAAGGTTTCAAAATGTGAAATGATGATAATATGTTATGAAGGGACTGGAAATAGATCCTGAAACAGCACATGTAGAATGTGTTGCATTTTTACTTTGTGTTCTGTTGGTTGCTGTTTCCATTTGTGAACGTATCTTAGAAGAATCTTCACTAGTCTTTGAGATAGCCTCTTAAAGTCATTTTAAGTACTTATCAAGTAGTCGATGTGGATAGAGGGCAGATGTGAGGCTGGTGGAAAGCCTACTGGTATCTGCTTGAAGTTAATAAAGCAATGTTGGAGTCAAGTACAGGTCATGTAACGTCCTATTTTATGAATGCATACTGAAATGTGGTTAAGTGGGCTTGTCTCTTAAGGCCCATGCTGACTTTAAAAGTATTTGTCTTATATCCTTTTGCATTATTTTCCCTTAACAGTCCTGACTGTGTCCTCTATAGCACTGCTGTAAAGTAAGAGCTTGTGCTACACTCTTCCCTTACACTTGGCAGCAACAAAGTTCAGCTGATGAGATGATTTCTTCCCTGAAATGAGTGATCAGCTGTTTTGCATCTGGTCCTTCACACTATCTAGTTTTTGATTCTTGTTTTGTTTACTTTGCTGAGAATCTTTTGGTTCCTGCAGTTGCTTTCATAAGAGTCTTAAGAAATAGTTCTCAAATTAGGAAAGCTACTATCCTGGAGATGGTTATGGCTGGAGAGTAAAGAAATGTAATCTCGTAGTCAGTAAATGTGTGTTACATTCAGTACAAAAATTTTAAACCAGTGATTTCAAGGGATCCCTTAGTTTCAAAAGGATAAGTAATATTCTTTTTTCTTTAATAAATGAAAACGAATATTACGTTTACAATTGCATTTTTTGCTAGTGGGATACAAACTGTGTATTGTATGAGAGATCATAAAGGTGTTTTAAAATATTTTCTGTAGATTGCTGAATAGATTGCTATTTTCAGAAGACGAAAGACAATGAATAGCCCTTTGAAGTTCGCTCGATGTTTTTGCCATGTGATTTTAAAGTGTGTCCAAGGCAAAGAAACTTGACAAAAGATAAATGCCTCCTAATTCTCTCTGAGCCCCATTTCTCCCTTGAAAATTCAGTAGGGCTCTTAAATTTCAAATGGCTTCGAATCTCCAGATATGAACATTTTGTCCTCTTGTAGGACTGAGGTAAACCATAAGAAAATAAGCACACATTAGGGATTACATGTGTGTGTGCGTGTGTATGTGTATGTATGTGAATCACTTTTTCAGAGAAATTCCTGGGACAGTTAGTGTTTATCAGTCCTCCGCTTCTATACTCATTACATCTACATCTACGATGATGTCAGGTGTTTAGTGTTATTATACTGAGAGAGCTCAAGTACTTGATATATACAACAGGATATATTAGATATACAGCAGTATATCAAAAAAATATTCTTTTTGAATATGGGGATCTACTATTTTGGGAGGAATCTACTGTTTTTAAAGAATGTTGATTGAAGTGGTGGAAACAACCTGATTATTGTCAGAAAATTCAAGAATTCAGATGTGAAGATTTTATTAAGCAAGGTTTTGTTCATTATTTTTTGCATAAGGGTGTATGTGTTAGCACATAATTCTCCTATCACAGAAGAAAAATTAGAAAACTATTGATTAACTTTTAAAAACATTAAACCCTAGATATTTGCCAGATTTGATATGTAATTGGAAAATGATAATGCTAAAAATGCCCTACACATTACAAAAATTCACTATATTGAATCAAGAGATATTTAAATAAATGCCACCTATGTACCCTCCCAGTGTATCCTTACTTTATATCTTTACAGAAAAAATGAATTTAAGAAATTCTGATTGAGTTCTAGGTGAGCAGACCGCCTGAATTCATGTGTAGGTCCTTCTGTTTGCTCCCAGTATATGGTTTGGCACATGATTTCCAGCAGATACTTCTTTAAGGAGTCAGTGATATTGTTAATACTGCATGGATTTTTGGAGCACTCATTAGTTGAGTGAGAGCACATTCTCAAAGACTGCCAACTCCAGCTTTGAATGAAGGCAAAACAAAATGTTACCCCCAGGTAGAAGATTTTTTCCTATTTTATTCTAAGTTCCTCAGTGGTGGAAAGAGGTGTCAATAAAAATAGACCCCAAACCTTCCAAATATATCCTGTCTCTATCAGCCAATTAAATGAAATACAGGGTATCCATGAAGTTTGTGTGCAATATTATAAATGTCAGTCATTTGTAATAGTCAAATCTTTCTACTTAGTCAATTTTTTTTTTTTTTTTTTACTTAGAAATAAATCCGGAGTTAAAGACAGAAAGGAATGTATTGAAGGGTGAGTGGCAGATGATCTTATCACCAAAACATTGTGGCTTAATCAGAAGCGTTTATACGATAGTCTATTTGAAGATGGGTTCTCTAAGGCTACTAATTTTACTTTGTAACTAAAGTGATGATTCAGTCAGTTTACCAAGGAAACATTACCTCTACTCAATGTTGAAAAACTCCATTTTCTGTTTATTGAGGTTTCGTAAGGCCAGTTTCAAATGGATTTTTCAGCAGCATTTAACTCAGTAACCTATCATTTGTTCTCTAAGTTTTTCTCCTCTTTGCTTATTTTCTCCAGTATCTTGCTCCTTCCACATTCACTTTTTTATGTCCTTTTTTTGTGCTTGCCCTTTTAATGTAATAAAATATTCTTTTATCTAAAATTATTTTGGTCTGTCAAAATAGACTCTCAGAAAGGATTTTCTCTTTTAAGCATACCAGATTTCTATCCTCCTGTCTCCTGTCATTCTTAAATTATGACTGTACACTTTTTCTTATTTATTTTCAAAATAATGAATGATTCATACAACAAGAATTCTCCAGAGGGAAGTTGCTGTGTTTAGATAGTGTGGTTGGTTCATGCTGCTTTTCCCTTATTTTGTGCAATGAAAAGGTCTTTCAATTATATCTGTGCCTTTGAAATTCAAATCAGCCCTGGTGTCTAATTCTTGAAGGATAAGTCTTCTTTGTCGTCTGCCATACAGTCTAGAATTGATGCACGGCATCCAAAAGGGCTGGGGTTCTTAAAAGATACCTGAGCTTATTGGTAATTATTAAGCTATTTAAAAATAAAATTTCTTTCCTTTGGTGGAGATAGAATGGCAGTTATGCTACTTTGTCTCAAATAGATGTGAAATAAGGTTAGATGTTAATTTTCCTGTTGTGTTGGAATTTATGTCCAAGTATCCACACATAATTGAGTCGCAAGGTATATCAGAAATGCCTCAGTAAAGCATCAGACCATGTTATGGAACCTTAACCATCATTCCCTGACATATTCCTAAAGAAATAAAAGACTGTGTGTTAGAAGTCGCTGGGAATTTATTATGCCTGTGAAGAGATTTCTCTTTTACTTTCTTATGCAGATGATGGAAGGTTATACTTGTTAAGTTCAGGGAATCTAAAAGAAATTTAATAACAGCTAACATGTATTGAGTGTTCACTCTGTGCTAGGTAGTGGAATAAACACAAAAACAATTTACAGTAAGTGGAGAAACCCCTGTGTTTCCTTTGTTTGCTGTGGCAGGGTGCACATTCCTGTTTAGCAAGTAGACACTGCAGAGGGCAGAAATTCTTGGTTTGCATTTCCAGGAGTGTGCTCAAAAGGGCGGCCGTCAGGAAAGGACACTGAAAGAGCTACAGAGCCACTACGGGACAGAGCCAGAAGGAACATTTAGAAGACGCACAGTAAGCCCATTCCCCATGCCTAGAGCAGTGGGGATGGGTCAGGCCAGGTTTCCAGTGATCCCAGACCACATTAGAGAGCCAGCATTTGGATTCTGTCCAAGGGAGGGAGTTGTCAACTACGAAAAGACCACGATTGAATCGTTTAAGTGAAACAGATTTTATCAGTTTGCTCTGATTGTTTTCTCAGCTCCACCTCTGAAAGAAATGGAAGAGAAGTGGAAGGTGGCAGAGAGGAAAAATGAATAGCACAGATTTGAATTCTTCAGCCTTTGACCCTTGGCAAAGTGTCGGCTGATGGAGGAGTGGGGGGGAGAAAATGAAAAACCTACGTTGGTTATGAGATCAAATTTTAAACTTTATTAATTGACATGGATTGTGTAATAGAGAAACTACTGGAAAGCCAAAGACTGTCCAAGATAATTTGGGCGTATGCAAAAAGGAGATGGAAAAGAACATGATTAGAAGGGGAAACAAAATGATTGAAAAACAAAAAAACAAACCCTTTATTGAGGTTCAGATTATTCAATCAATCGGTTACCTAAGGTTTTGACCTATTCCTATATTGGGTGAGAAAATGCTGACTTCAGATTAGAAGTACATTCAAATGGTCACAGTGATGGTACACTCAGGACAGTTATAATGGGAAGTTTTATTGTCTGTGATTGCATTCTTTCTGCAATCATGTTGTATACTTAATGACAAATTTATAACTGCATTCATTTTTATTCAAGAAAATTTTGAGTGCTTATCTTCTTGATAATGCTGTAGGCCTCTTGAGTGTAAGTATCATTAGTATGTGCATTCTTCTAACTAACTCAGTGGGCAGTGCAGAAAATGTCATTTCTGCATTTCTAGGGAGAACACACACATAGTATTAGGAAGCACAGTGGAGGGTATTCAAACAGGCTAGGAGAAATCAGGAAGGCTTCCTGGAGGAAGAGGTGTGTGTTAAATAGTGCACTTGTTTTAAAGCAGTGGTTCTCAACCTGTGGGTCGCAACTCACAGGAACTGTATTAAAGGGTGTGGCATTAGCAAGGTTGAGAACCACTGTTTTAAAGGAACAGCTGCTCATTTTCTGCATTTTATTCCTACTTTTCTTCGAACATATTGAGCTTTTATCCATATCAGCACCCTCTCACATACCTTGAACACCCTCACTTTCCCAATATTTAATTGTTAGCTATCCTATAAAATTCAGATATAAATTTAATAATTTAATAGTTAGCTATCCTATTAAATTCAGAAATACTATTTCTTCAGAGAAAGGTAACCTGAGCTATAAATATAAAATTTGCCACTCGGTTATTCCATCTCATTCTGCTTCTTTTGTATCTTCTTAAAATTGTAAATGTCTGTGCTAATGTTCACATATTTTTTCCTTTTATTAAATCATATACATATAGATCATGAATACATTTATGCATTTGTGGGGTACAATGTGTTGATTTTTTTATACAATTTGGAGTGCTTACATCAAACTAATATAGCTTTGACCTCATTTACTTAATTTTTGTGTTAAGACATTTATGTTCTATACTTGATAGATTTGACTTGTACCCTTGCAATATGCTCCATAGGTGTGGTCTCACCGTTTACCCTCCCTCTATCAAATCTCTACCCTCCCCTCCCTTCATCCTCCACTTCTCTCCTTCATCCTGGGCTATAGTTGTGATCTATCTTTCATAAGAAAGTGTAAATAATCCCAATTTATAATGTTAATATCTTTTTTTGCACAAAATTCTACATTTCATGAGACTGAAAATCCTGTTTTCCTGACTGTTGTACTTCTAGCATCTTTTAAAAACATGATAAGAATTTCCTGCATTAATTTAATTGATATTATTTAGTCATCCATTAATCAGCAGGTGATTATTCAGAGTTTTAGTGCTTCTTGCCCCACTTTTGTAATATGAAGATTTTACTGTCTGTGAGTTGATCTGGGCCTGTCTGAATGAGCCTGTTGCTTTTACAATTTCCTAGGCTTCCCCTCAGGTCCTGGAAAGCCATTCCATTCTGTATTTCTTGTTCTTAACGTCCTTACACTGATACTTCTCGTTTCCCATGAGTGTGCTATTGCCATCCATTAGCAGCAAAGACTTTGACATACCCAAAAAATGGAGTACAAATTCTATGTGGCTGTTTATATCACCAATGTTGAAGTTTGTGAGAATTATTAGAAAATATCATATATTTTTACTATGAGTTTATTCAACATATTCCAAGTAGATTTTCCTATTTAATCCACAAAGTATTGCTGTGATAAGCAAAGCATGCGCTGTTGTCACAAATTTTCAAATAGAAAGCTTGTTTTAGCACCTGAAAGTGTCTGAGTAGAGCTGGTAAAGCCGGGTCAAGCAGGCAGGCTTCACTACTCTCAACCCAGAGCTATGCTTGTTAAACTCTTCTACCTCTTTGTGAGATAATTATGGCAAGGGGAGCATTGCTAATGCATTCACTGAGTACATAAATAATAAGAGTGATTATCATAAATAATAGTTATAGTGGCAGCAAAAGGACAAACTTAGGAGAGAATGAATTTCTCAATTTAAATTTCAAACTCTAATGCTGAAGACTGTATCCAAGTACTTCCTCCGTTGATAGTCCGGAACTGTGGAATCACACACCACAAAAACAGATTTAAATTCATTCCTAAAGGGAATGGAATATTCATTTTTGTGCCAATGCCCCACTGACTGTTACTAGTTCAATTCTTATGATTCTTTAAAGAAATGAATATGCTCATTTACTGAAAGTGGCCCACTTTATAGTTTTGCCATCAAAGTCAAACTTGACATCACCAGATGTAAGTATGTGGCTTTCTGCAACTCCCAATGTTCATGTTACTAAAGTTGAAATGTGATATTTTCTTAGATAAGAATATTAACCCAGCTTTTAACTTTTTGAAATGGAAAGCAAAGTCTATGACTCCAGGATTGGGAGAGTAAGATGCAGTTAAATTTCTTAACTTCAGCACAAGTGAACAGTGTCTTAAAAACATCTTAATCTTATCTTGATAGAGTATAAGCTTCAAAGAAGTATTGTACCCTGTAATTCCTTTGATTAAAGAAGAATGGAAAGTCTCAATGGCCCTCAAACTCTCCTCTGTTAACAGCCATTATCTTCCTGCTTTCAGCATGCAGGTGTTGGTTGCAATAGGCGACTAGTTATGTCTTACTGACGATCTTTGATTAATATTTTTTTATTCTAAAAATAAATCTAGCCAAATTTTTAATTTGAAACTCAGGTTTTATTTTTATGAATAGGATGGTATTAAGGGAATAGAATACAATATAATCTGTCCCTGAAGGAAAGTATGTTCTCATTAGTACAGTTGAAGCATTTATCTTTACTATAGGTGTTACTACTGAGACATAATATTCTCAAGTAATTAAGGAATGACTGTAAAATTAAAAGAGAACCCACCTGACTAATTTTTAAATTAAGGATGACCACACATTCATGGGAACCTTTCAGTAAGTATGGAAGCTCTCCATAGGGTTTGTCCTATGGTCAGTTGACCTCTGGTATAAACAACTCATCCTGTTTCCTTACCCAATCAAATTCAGATGTAATCTTTTGAGCTTAATTTTTATACATGTAAATGCTTTCAATTTAGATTATTTTGTTGGTAGACTCATCATTCTGAAGTCCAGGTAAAAAAAATTTTTGAATATATAAATACTTTATTTCTTTTTTTTTAAATTTAATTTAATTTAATTTAATTTTGTTAATTAAACCATAGCTATGTACATTGGTATGATCATGGGGCATCATACATTAGTTTCACAGACCGGTTGACACATTTATATCACACTGGTTAACATAGCCTTCCTGGCAATTTCACAGTCATTGTGTTGAGACATTTACATTC
>CAUYPK010105912.1:0-28278 GCA_963574355.1 Loris lydekkerianus
ATAACCCAACTATACCACAAGACTATGAGGAAAGGACCAAGGAAGGGGAAGGGAGGGGGGAGGTTTGGGTGGAGGGAGGGTGATGGGTTGGGCCACATCTATGGTGCATATTTTTATCTATAATTAAAAAAAAAAAAGAAAAAGAAATTAAAAGAGGGCAGGATGAAGGTTGAAACAAACTTAGCTTTTGCTGATAATCTCTATATTTTTGTAACAACTTTGAGGCTGAATTGACCAGTTGTTTATTTTCCTATCTCTGCTGACAGGAGTCACAGAATAAAAAAACTTGAATCCCTACACAGGTCTCTCCATCAACCAATCGATAGATTATGAGCCATATCTAATGTTTATCATTCTTTTTCAAGATGATGGCTCTGGTGAGTTTTTAGTTATAGAGCATCGGGTTTGGTGCAAAACAACACCTGCTCTTGAGTCAGATGCATAATATATCAAAGAGCTTATGACAAATGAAATTCTATCCATAAACATAAAACTAGGCTCAGGTAAATACATTTGGTTTTGGGGATTTTTGAGATGAGCCAATCCAAATGATAGACCATTTAGACATCCGATAGTGCTCTATAGAAAGAGGGTTGAATCTGGGATACTATGTCTGGTAAGCTCTGAAATCTTAGGTTGTTGAGTCTGACCAGAATGTAGTAACACTGTGGGAAACTAGCATACATAGAGAAAAGAGTATTCATTGGAAAGGCTTCCTCGTTTTGCTGATATTTGTGGTTGGGGAAAAAAATACAAGGAAATATTTCCTGAGCATCTCATGTGTCTATCTGTGATTGCTCATCTAATAGATGTTAGCATGACAGCTCTTGGTTGGCTTACATGCCTTGCCAGCCCAAAACTTCTATCACCTGTATCAGTCTCCTAAGTCTGCCATAACAGACACTACAGACTGGGTTTCTGAAACAACATTTTGTTTTCTTTCAAAGTTCTGGAGCATAGATGTTCAAGGTACCAACAGGAATGATTTCCTTGACTTGCATATGACCATCTTCATTTCTGTCCTCCCATGGCCTCTTCACTATGCGTGCTCACTCCTGCTATCTCTTCCTCTTTTTATATAGACAATAGTCCTATTGGATCCATGCCCCATCATTGTGACCCTTATTAACCTTTAATTGCATTTTTTAAACTCTTGTCTACAAATACAGTCATAGTAAGGAGCAGAGATACAGTACACAGATTTGGGGAGGACACAAATTATTTCTTGACTTCCCCCAATCCTAATTCAAATTTTAAATCCAGTAGAGTTCTTCTCAAACATAATCTATAGTAACTTTGGAAGGAAATCTTTTCTCAGTGTTTGAAAAATGATGTCTCCATATTGAAATCATGCTATAAATTTCATTGTATCTTTTCTCTTTCACCCTTTCAAACTATTCAAACATCAGCTGAATATCTGTGCTTTATGAGAAGTGTCAGTAATTGTGAACTTAAATTTATTCAACAAAGTGATAAACACCAAGCAATAAACTTCAATCCCATGTATCTATCTTCAAGACCCCTAATTTTTCCCTGATTTTGCCAAAATTTAAAATTGAATTTTATTATTATTTCTGTTAAGCTGCTGTCCGCTCCATCTGTGGCCAAAAGAGTAAGACATACTATTTCTCCCCAGTAAGAATTCACCATAACCATGTGACTTTTTTGATATAGGTAATAGATCACCATACTCAGTCATATTCAGCAGAAAAGCAATGTATAGAAAAAGTTTAAATAAAATAAATAAAAATTAATGCATATTTTATAGCCCACATGTGACAAATAAATGATCTAAATGGTTAACAATGCCCAAGTACATTCAGAACAAGAAATATTTGTCATTATCAAGTGTATTTTTACAGTCCCTCATTGATAATTCTTCACATACACAGGGACACACACATATGACTTTACAATATTACCTGCTAATAGCTTTGATTTCTTCATAATAGGAATAACTATCCTGACTATACACAGGATCTGGGTTAAATTCTGGTTAGGGAAGGAATAGAGACAGAAGTACTGACTGCATTTTACACTCAAGTATTTATATATTATTTATCTTACAAACATTAAAAAAAGTTGGCCATTTCTCCTATCAGAAAGTAAGTTACCTTTGATTAGGGTTCAAATAGCGCCTCTGTTGTCACACACTAAACTCTCTGCATACACTTCAGGCAGAATTTAGTCAAATAGCTCTATCAGTGGGAAGGGAAAGCACATTACTTTGATGAAGCTGTGCCTTCAGCATTTGTGACATCTCCTGGGCTTGGCTGGAGACTCCCTTGAGTTCTACTAAGGAAGAAGAGAGATCAAAGATTATAATCCTTGCTCCAGGTAAGCAATGCTAGACATACTTTATTCTAGGCCCCAATTTTTCTTCTTTTCCTTTGAAGATAAATGCTCCAAGAACTGTTATCTGTCACTGTCACACACTCAAATAGACCTTGACAAATAATGTTACTATGATAGTAATATCTTTTTTGTACTTAAAGAGTGATTTTTCAATAATGACCAGTATAGTTTTAAAGAAAAGCTCAAATATTAAAATTTCCCATACTCATTTCATTTATGGCCCTTCACATTAGGGAGACAGCTACTGAAACATTAATAATTTTAAACAATCAACCTATAAGTAATATCCTCAGAGCTTCAATATTTAACTGAATTAAGCTTATTTCTCCTAATCAGTCATAAAAAATAATTACCTGTATACATTCAAAATATATTTTAAAACACAAGTGGGACCTTAGTGAACATAGCCAGACATTCTCTCACTTATAGTTGAAGAAATTTAAGCCAGTGGATAACAGAAAAAGTCTGAATTAACACAGCTAGTTGACATGAAAACCCGTCTGTTGCCTAGCGCACCAAGTTACAAACTGATGGCTATTTTAAGGTTCAGGAGTATTTTTATTTGAAGGGTAGATGAAATGAAATTTGGTTTTAAAACAGAAAAAAAATTACCTATTTTCTAGTAAATAATCTTTTTCTTTATAAGTTATGAGAATTTACAAAAAAAAAAAACAAGAAACAGCTCTCAGCTAAAGTTTTGTTTACAGATATTTATGGAAAACTTTCAGAAAAGCATCTATTTTATCTTATAGGCAGAGGGATTCAAAGAAGGGCCATAGGCAGGAGGATGAATAATGAAATTTTTATTTAGAAATGTCATTCTGTAAACAATATAGAGGGTGAGTTAGAAGGAAAAAGCCATGGAATGCAGGCATAGCAGATAAGACACCGTTTATAAAAGAAGAAATGTTTTTTTTTTTTATAAAAAAAAATACATTAAACATTTACTGAGCTTTTTTTAAACAGCGTAATTCTAAATACTTTGTTTGCATTATGTCATACCACCTCAAATAATTATTTTCCACCATTATGTCTAATTTTAAGGTCCATAAACTAAATCTTAGAGAGTGGAGAGGCTAGTGTATTTGGTCATGATTACTAAACAGTGAACTCTGTTTTTATACTTTGAACCTAGGACTTCAGATTCTCAAATTCATGGTTTTAGTTTCTGTGTCTACTATACATGAGAAGGTTTCCTGATATATTTCCTTAAGAGTCTGCTTGTAAAGACAGTGGGAGGAAGGCAGTACTTGATACTGCAATAGATTTACTTAAAATTTGTCAGTATTACCAAACCATTTATTATTTAAATATGATAAAACATATGGCATGGTTAGGTAAGTATAATCACTGGATATTTTTGCTGCCTATGGAGAACTGTTAGATACAAAGAAATTATTTTTAGGTACAGCTAAACTCATGTGAAGCTAATGTTTAAAAAATCATATCAGATGTTCTAGTGTGGTGACTCTTACCTGTAATCCTAGCAATCTGGGGGATCAAGGCAAGAGGATCACTTGATGAGGTCAGGAGTTCAATATCAGCTTGACAAGAGTGAAACTCTGTCTCTACTAAAAATAGAAAAACTAGCTGGGTGTGGGCTTGTACCTAGAATTTTCAGGTTGCTGTGAGCTAGGCTGGGGCCATGGTACTCTAGCCCAGGCAACCCAGCAAGACTCTGTCTCAAAAAAACAAAACAAAACAAAACATATATATATATATATATGTGTGTGTGTATGTTTTCTTATATTCATATTATATTATTATAATATGTGTTTTTATATTCATATTATATATTATTCATATATATATATATGGTGTTCTTATCATATATTAGTCATTTCTTAAAAGTACTACTTTTTTATCAGGAAAGATAAAAGCAAAACCAAAAGCAAAAACACAAAACAAAACCCAGCTATACTATAGAAGAATGGGGGCAATACAACTACCAAATATTAAAACATATGTGTGTGTGTTCTAGTTAGAACATGAAAGCTTTCATCATTACCAGATAACTTCTTAAAAATCACACTTTCCTTTAATACCATCAGAAAACTATGAAAATGACAAAATGTAAATGCACTAAATTCCACAGGGAGAAGCCAGTCTTAGGTAAGCAAGGAATAAAAGAGATTTTATACTTGTAACTGGATGACACTGTTGGATTCTAGGCAGACAGAGAAGCAAGTCTAGTGTAAAATGCTACTCTTTGCTTAGATTAGGAAACACCAGTCAATCTTCTAACAAATTGGTGAGAATTGAATCTATAGTAATACCCAGAGCAAAGACAATGCTCTCTGCCAAGTAATTCTTCTGCTCGGAGGTTTTGCAGAGAAAGCAGACTGAAGTCATTGGAAACAAATTAAGTGGCCTCACAGTCTCCCATCTCCTAGATCTCACGGTCTTGCACTGTGGACACCTAGAGATTTCAGAGTCTCACGCAGTGTTGCAGTCTCACAGCGCAGCCATCCCCCTTCAGTGCAGTCTCACAATCTCACAGCCTAGGGATCATGAAGTTCCCGATTTCCAGATCTCAAAGTCTCACGTCCTCATGGTCCTAAGGTCTAGCATCTTCTAAGTCTGTCATCTTTGTGTTCTTTCTTCATGAAACTCACTGTTTTGAGATCAGGAAGTTTCACAATGCTTAAACTACTCTCCTGAAGGAAAACATCTGAACTTACCTTTAAAGTTTTAGAAATGTGAGATAATGAGTCTATCCAAAGAGACATCTAACCAAAGAAGCCTTGGAAACCAAATCTAATTCAAAATTAATATGATCAAAGATATTAAGGCAGTGGAGCCAAAAGAAAATTGTATACGGCCTAAAATTCAAGAAGAGAAAGACCCAGTTTCCTGGGATTTGCATTGTTAAGTTCTTCTCAACGTGTTTATACTGTAACCCTGCCTCAGACAAGCTCAACTCTTGATGGGGTCACTTTTGTCAGTACCTAATTCTAGCTGCTTGGAGGAAAAATGTCGATTCTTTAAAAAAAAAAAAAAAAACAGAAAAAGAAAGGGAGAAGGGAAAGGGAAGAAAGATGGGGAAGAAAACAGGGAAGAAAGAAGGAAGAAAGAGAGAGAGAATAAAAGATATACTTTACCATCTTCCCCTCATTAAGGCACAGTTAACATGTGACATAGTCAACAATTATGGAGTATGCAAAAAATTAGGAGAATGTGACCCACAGGCACATTGGTTAGCTCAGGACCACTGTTCAGTAGCGTATCTTTTCCTCAGATTTTTATTTATGTTTGTAGATGGACTCTGATCATTCCAGGAAGTTCTGGGTGGAAAATTTAGAGAATATACTTGGAAAAGTTTAAGAATCTCCTTTTCTAAGATACTTAGTGTCTCTTAAACTCAAGAAGTCAAGTATTGAGAAATGATTCTAGTTCAAGAATTAGATCCAGGTCCATGACTTTCCATAAGAGTGATTCAATTCAGAACTCCGTTAGGAGTTTCTAGAAATTTGATTTTGTTTTTGATTTTTTTTTTTTTTTTTTAGTTTTATAATAAAGTATATCCCTACTAAACTTTTAATGTATTCTAGTGCTAGTGAAAATATAATTAGCTACAACTAACTAATTTGCTATTAGCCTTAACTAACTAATAGCATAGATCACTGCATGGAAAGATACTGTGTTCACTGCGTTCTCCATGCTAGCCACTATGATAATCAGACTCACCTAGTACTTGTGGTTAAGTACTAACCTTTGTCCTATTATTCTCGGATTACATAACCCCTATTATAACCAGGGATACCATTTCAGTAGTAAAAGTCCTACCTTTGTTTCCATCTTACAGAGGACAGGCATAGAAGCAAGACCTTGCTGAATGTAGTCTGCATCTTCTTGGAGATTTGCTTTTTAGATAGGTGAATACATGGCAAATCCCTTCTACAGTGCTCTCAGCTTGCTTGTGTATGCTTCCCTTTTCATTGCATCAGTGAATTTCTGGAATCTTCATTTCATTTAGAGCAGTGCACTACTGGATCCAAGTTTCTTGCCAACCATCTGAGCAATCTGTTAGATTAGTTAGAAACTGTGGCAAGTGTATCGGTACCAACACACTTAGCTTAATTTAAGATCGTATTTTTTTTACAACATATTCTAGCACCATTAAAATATATTCTTGTGAATACTGATTAGATGACCGCCTGTATAAACCAGCAAAATTTTACAATTAGTTTTCTGTCTAAGTTTTTACTTCCTGGGTAAGGTTTCTACCTGTGTCCTTAGAGTACATTTGAATCTGAGTCTGTTTATTTGTCTGAAGAAAATGAAAAGTGGTAGAAATCAGCCATCAGGAAAATTGGTATCAACATGATAAGACAAAACAAAGCAAAAACAATTAAAAATAACAATAAAACACTGCATTAGAGGAGGTCTCAAACTAGGGCAGGAATAAATGTAGCAGATGGGGAATTAGGAACTTGGCTAGTAATTGATATTTAGTTCTGAGGAGGTCAGAATGTGCAGAATAATTTGATATTGATACCACCCAAATGTCTTCATTTCAACTGCTACATTATTCCTAAATCAATACTGTAACTTTTACAGAAACAGCCTGAAAATGGTGAGAGTTCTGCTTATAATTAAGCAATTTACATTATTAGACTTTATTTCTGATTTTTTTGTGGACTTTGCTCCTGTTAGAATTATGAGTGTTCGTCCGTGTGTGTATGTGTGTGTGTGTGTGTGTGTGTGTGTGCAGTCATAGAAACTCTCTGATATTTCCACCATATCTTGATCTGACTATTTAAAATCCTAATTTTTTTTCTTTCTAAAAATGTTTAGTGCTGGCTCGGCGCCTGTAGCTCAAGTGGCTAGGGTACCAGCCACATATACTGGAGCTGGTGGGTTCGAATCCTGTTTGGGAATGCCAAAGAACCATGATGATAATTATAACCCCCCCCCAAAAAAAAAAAAAAAAAAATCCGGGCATTGTGGCAGGCGCCTATAGTCACAGCTACTCGGGAGACTGAGGCAAGAGAATCACTTAAGCCCAAGAGTTGGAGTTTGCTGTGAGCTATGATGCTACAGCACTCTACCCAGGGTGACAGCCTGAGACTCTATCTCAAAATTAAAAAAAAAAAATAGAATGGGTACAGGTGAAACTTACTAAATGAAGAATACAAATGTCTACATACAATAACTAAGAAAAGGCCATGAAGTATATGTTGAACAGTTTGATGAGAATATTTTAGATTGTATATGAAACCAGCACATTGTACCCCTTGTTTGCCCTAATATACACAGCTATGTTTTAACAGTAATAAAAAAAAAAAAGAAAAAAAAAGAGGCTATTAAAGAAAAAAGTTTAGTGCTATTAAACTTTTAGGCTTTCCTTTTATTCTTTTCTTCATTATTACCAATATAATCAGTTCTACCAAACACTTTCCTTCAATAGATTCTTTTTAATTTTGTTTTATTGTCCATTTTCATCGATACATAATACTTGTACATATTTATTGGATAAATGTGAATTTTAATACTGATCAAATTAGGGTAATTAAGATACCCATCCCCTTAAATATTTACCATTTTTTTGTGTTCAGAACTTTCCAAATCCTCTCCTTTAGCTATTTTGAAATACACAATAAATTATTATTAACTACAATTGCCTTAATTGTGCTACCAAACATTATATCTTATTTCCCCTAATTGTATTTTTTTTTCACCCATTAACTGGCCCTCTTTATCCCCTGAACCACCCCACTACCATTCCCAGCCTCTGGTAACTATCATTCTCTCTACCATTAGGAAATCAATAGGTTATTTATTCCACATAACCGCAGGAGACAATTTAAGTAACTATTTTGCTCTATGCCATTTATTAATACTGTTCCATTTTCAGAAATACGGAAATGTTCCCTGCTGTCATACCAACCGAAGCAGATTTCATTCCTTCAAGGGCAACACTTGCCAAATGTTATTATCAGTCAAAATATAGTATGTATAAAAAACAGGAACCCAATTAGGAATTTTGATAGACATGAAATAGATAGAATTAAATAGTTATAAATTTATTAGAAGTACTAGAAAAGGAATAAGCCTTAATCTCAAACTCTAAGAATATCTTTTAGAACTGACCTCCCTCCACCACAGGTAGCTACTCAGATCATTAGATTTGAATTTTAAGAATAAACTTAGTGTCCTTAATTATAATCTTCAACGTGGGAATTAAAAAGCAGTTGCACTACTGTAATTATTTTTGGCATCCAGAGAACTGAAGAACAGATACTGGAATGTGATTGTAGATATTTTTCAGGTTAATAAACTTTTTCTTGCAAGAAGGAAAAAAAGAAAGTCCAAGTAGATGGATGCTTCTTTTAGTTTAGCTCTACTTTTTAAATCCTATGCAATTGATTTTAATATATGGAGACTAATTTACAGTTTGGAATGGTGGCTGATTTAGACAGTTCAAGGTGTCTGGCACACTCTATAGGGAAAATCAGAATACCCAATTAGAATGATTTTCTTTGTTATAATATGATAATTAAAACACACATTATATATAATATATATATATATATAATTATTTTGATTTTTACAATCATGAAATACAGTATTAAATGTGGTTTCATAATATTATTTTAGACAGATAGGAATAATTGTGGCATATACATGAGGATATTATTATAACATCCCTTTGAATTATGTCAATAATTTCATTCCTGTGTCTTTAATGAGAAGACAGACTCACGAATAGTGTGACTTCACTATCTAGAGTGGTGTACAACTTGTAATTAAGCCTTAATAATGTTTTTAAAAAGTATTCATCTTTCACCTTATTATAGAAAGGGAAAATTTGAACTGCAGTTTTTAACCATAATAATTGCAGACCTGGGCATAAATAAGGCACAATGCATAAATATTTATGATACATATTGTGTTTCTATGTTTATTAGCTAGAATTTTTACTTATTTATTTATCTAGGTATAATATAGTATTAGTGATTTCTCCTTTTTAATGAGAGAAGAGTTGGCCTATATACTTAGTAATGTATCCCTATACAGAGGAATTTGAGTGGCTATAGTTGACCACTAGATAAAACATTTTCCCTAGCCATTATCTTATAATTCCTAAAGTTCTGGTCATCAGCACGACTTCGTAATACTTTTCTTGTTAATTTTATGTCATTGAGGTGATTAGTTTATCTAATATTTTCCTTACAAAAACTGCTGTTTAAGACATTAAAGATGTCAAGGAATTATTAGTAAAATTCAGAGTGATGTAAGGTCAAGATTTTGGTCTTATGACTGCTATGAGAAGGATGCTTTCGTGGAGAACCTTTCCCACCAAGCATCTGAGTCGAGTGTTGAATTGCACTCCCTACTCCATTCATATGTTGGAGTTGTACCCTCCCAGGACCTCAGAATGTAACTATATTGAAGATAGCATCCTTAAAGAAGTAAATAAGTTAAAATAAGGTCATTATGGTAGACTCTAACCCAGTATTATCTGTGTACTTACCAGAAGACACAGACGTACAGGGGGAAGAGGGAGAGGATGGTCATCTACAAGTCAAGGAGAAAGGTTTTAGAAGAAGCCCACTCTTCCAACACCTGGTCTTTAGACTTTTTGCCTCTGGAACTCTGAGACAATTTGTTTAGGCTACCCGTGGTGTAATATTTTGTTATGAAAGCCTTAGCGAACTAATTCATCGGGTTTTGAGGAATCTGTGAGTGCATTCCAAGTACTTTGGTTTAGGATATGGGTGGCTATGATGTTGAGCAAATATTTTCTTATTTTTTTCTTATTAATTTTTCTTATTTTTATTAATTTTTTATTAATTTCTTATTTTTATTAATTTTTCTTATTTTTCTTATTAATAATATCTCCTTAAGAAAAATTAAATTTGCATGAACTTACTGTAGTACTATTTGCTCAGTTTCCATATTTAATGGGTAATAGTATAGCTTATATTTCCTAAGAGTTCATTCAATGTATTATATTACATTTAACAATTTCCATTTTGTTGTAATTGTTCCTCCTAAGAGGGCTTGCATTTAGCAAATCAATCTCTCTTTCTCTCTCTCTCTCTTTCTCTCTCTCACCCTCTCTCTCTCCTCCTCCTCTCTCTCTAACACACACACACACACACACACACACACACACACACAATATCACATATGTAGTGGTCGATTTACCTGGAAACTAAGACTAATTAAGCTTTAGGGCTGTCATATAGTTTTGGTCTTTCAAAGTCTTGGTACCTAATGTGTTTGTAATTTTACATTATTTTTCTTATATTAAAACTAACCCCCCACACCAAAGTAGGTTATCCCTCTATGTGTGTATGTGTATGTTTAACTCTGTCTAACCTCAATCTAAACTAAAAAGATGATTGATTTCCACCTGTCTCTTTCCCTAGACTCTAGAGTAGTTGACTTCTTGATAGCAAGACTTATATCTTAGTCATCTTTGCTCCTTCATAGCCTATCAGATACCTGACATATGGCAATAACTCAAAAATATTTATTAGTGAAAGGGAGAGGGAAAAAATATGGTATAATTAACAGAGAAACAAATAATTTATCAAAATGAAGTTACTATATATTCTTGAATCAAGAAAAAAACTACAAGAATGCCACAGTAGAAAGCAAATGTGCAAATATACTAGTTAGATAACATAATGTCATTATTAATGACAATGTTATAATGTTATCTATGATACTAAAGTATTAAATTTGCTTATAATAAGTAGAAGAAACAATATGCTGAATCTTCTCTGTTCAGAACCAGTATTTCATATTTACATATTAGGCAGATTTCATAAAGTGCCCATTAAAAATCAATTTTATGTGTCTTTTCCATATGTTAGGATATCCTTTCAGGCAAGAATTAAAGACACCTTCACTGGTGCCAGCTTCTGCTTTGGTTGTGCTCTATTCATTTTCAGTTTTACTTAAAACACATCAAAGGAACATAGATCTAAAATCAGGAGATCATTTATGGAAACCTGACCGTGGTTTACCACGTTATAGTCATAAAACTTGTGTGAAAATTTTAGCTATAGCCCTTTGGATTCAATTAAAAAGTTAGATAAAGAGACAACCATATAGTTCAGCCTTGATAGAGTTCATATTTCTTGAAGCATAATGAAGAATAGACATGGAAATATCATATCAACAGCTTAGAGTGACTGAAAAAATATTGCTGGCTATCTGGAATTGGCTGACTGGAAGACACATTAAACCTTACCCTTGTAAGAGCATCTACTTCCATTGCCTGGTCTCTATCAAACAAACAAACAAACAACCTCAGGGCTTCATTTGGGGGCTGTTTGTTTATTTGAGTAGGCATACCATGAGAGACTGGGCAAGAAACCATAGGAGAAAAAAAGTCCCAATATAAAATTAGAAATAGAAGTCAATTAATAAAAAGCTAGTGATTTCTAGAAATGAACTTTACATTGTATTTAAGTCACATCATTGGCAAGAAAGTGTTCTTTCAAAATAGAAATGTGCGTATTTCAAATTCAAATGTCTACCTCTTGATATTAAACTTGATTTTTCCTTTTTAAGAGGAAGGAAGCATTCTGGACTGAATTAAGCATTATCACGTAAGCCACTATAAAACACAGAACAACTTATAAATTTTCCAAATCACTGCAGTTAGAGAATTTCCTTAGGAAACCTATTCTAAAAGTAGACTATGTCCTTGACAAATATAGCACACTTTGAGGAATACTTTTCAAAATATCTTGTTTTCGTCAAATAAGTAATGTTAACATTATAGTATAATAGTAATTCAATGACAATTTAAATATGAAAAGATGCTTAAAACATTTTAGAATATAGTAAGTTGAATAGTGCCCTTAAAAAAAAGATGCATCCATTTTTTTAGCCCTGAAACTTGTGGATCTGACCTATGTGAAGAGGGTCATTGTGGATGTAATTAAGTACAGAATCCTGAGATGATATCTTCCTGGATTTAGGGCAGGTCCTCAATCTGATTGCCCTTATCAGCCCTTACAAGAAAAAAAGCAGAGTGACATTTGAGAGACACAGGGAGCAAAACATGCGAAGATAAAGGCAGAGGTGGAATTATGAGCCCCCATCCTAGGAACCCGTGGAGGCACCAGAAACTGGAAGAGATAAGGACATATTCTTTCTTAAAGCCTTTGTAGGAGGAAAGTGACTCTGCTAGCACCTTGATTTTGGACTTCTGGTCTCCAAAAATGTCAGAAAACTAAGTTGTTATTGTTTTAAGCTGCTGAAATTCTTTACAGCTGCCCTAGGAAAATAATACAGAGACTACTACTTGAAATGTATAAGAAAGCTAGCATATATCAACTTTACCTCTCAAGATATTGCATATTTGTACAGATTATGTATTTACTTTTCTAAGCAGAAATCTACAGAATTAAAAATGTAAGGTGTAAAATTTGATCACATTACAGAAGAAATGTAGGGGTTCTATTATAAATAATGTATCATATTTGTCCTTCTAAATACTGCATTTTAGAACTGTGCAAATGTTCATAAGGCATATTTCATCATACTCTGCATGCAAAAATGGATATTTTAGGCCTAACTGCAAATGAACATTAGATAATTTCAACCCATGTGCAATAATTACAGCCATTATAGGTTCTGAGAAAGTAACTTAGATTTAGAGTGTGTCAACTTCCGGCCATTCTCCTCATAAAATTTTTCCTCTAGCTGGAATAGATAGAGCTTTCCGAACAAAGGTTGTCACACTACACAAGCAACAGAGCATCTCTCATCAATTGTCTTTAAGTAATCGTCTTCAATAAAGGCAATTATACCCTGAGCAATGATAATCGTTTTATCTAATAAAGCAGGGTAAGTGAACATTACCATTGAACAACAATTTATAGCATTGAGCGTAATGTGTGAGGTCAGATACAGGGGACATTTCTAACTCAGGATGACTGAGTGTTCCGCTTGAGCCAAGAAAGATACAGAGCCAAATACACCAGCAGCTCGAATGTTCAGAAAATGAAATCTTCCTTGTATTGAGTATGGTGTTTAATGGTTTCATGGTATTCTACTGGGCAGAACTTTAGCAACAGGTGCATACAATATTCCCCTATGTTTTTATATAGTGTAGGGTACTTTGTTCATGATTTAAAAACTGATTGTCTTAAGCTTAATATATTCTTCCATAGGCTACAGTAGAGAGGAGAGGATTACTGTGTCCACTGAATTAATTTTATCAGTCTGTAGATTGGTATGAATTATTTCCTAGGGGCATAGGGTTCTGCACTTAGTATTGTTTCTGTTTTATAGAAATAATGTGGATTTGGTGCGTGCTACATTATTATACAACAGAAATATGATGAGGCCAGTTTAGTTCTATCGACTATTCATGCATATGAAACAATTGTAAGCTTTTGGAAGCTTTTTTTATTTTATTTTATTTTATTTTATTTATTTTATTTTGCCTAGCTATCTATGCTGAGTAGTGTTCTATTTTTTTAAGACTCTGTCTCTTTCTGAATGAACTTTTGCATTATAGAATATTTTTTGTTGCTTACATATTATTTCTTTGATACAACCACTTTGGAAAGGGATATCTTAAATAAATTATTATAATTCATGGTTTTTCAATCTGTCAGTTAAGACTTTGAGAAGTTCATGAATTACCCAATGTTATATGATGAAACCAAAACGAGAGGTTGTCGTCTCTGACGCTCTATCTCAAACCCTCTATTTCTCATTAGAACATTTTAACAGGATTGTAGTCTTCCCTAGAGTTTAAACTAGAAACTGATATAATGTCTGGGGTTACCAACAACAGTTTTGTGGGCTGCCTGCAGCAGCAATAATCTAACACAAATTTTTATATATGAGAATTTTAGATTTCAGGATTTAGATATTAAGATGTGATTTGATATATATGAGCATTTGCAGCAAATCAGAATATAAGATCATAGAATAAAAAAAAAATTAAACATACCCTGCATTGATCAGCACACATTAGATTTTCTTGTGCCAAAAAATAAAATAAAATCATACCCAAACATAGTGACTTGAAACAGCAAAGGTTATTTCTCATGCACTTGCAGACACACACAGTCAAGTCCAATACAGGTGGATTGTATGGGCAAGCTCTGAAGAGGGCACAGTGGGCATTACTTGTTGTGACCTCTCAGTGTTCCAGATTGCTGAGGGCTCCATTTTAACAGATGCTTTCATGCTTATCATGGCCTAGAAGGGGCTTAGCGGGAAAGTCTCTCTTCTGCATTTAAATACTGCTTCAGGAAAGTGATTTGCATCATTTCACCTGTAAATCTTTCACCAGAACTAGTTGTACTTAACTTCAGAACAATGGGGAGAGTACAATCCTTACTGTGTCTGGAAGAGGCTGGAAGGCAGATGTCAGTGAACAGTTAGATGTAGGCCAGAGACACGAGATAGGCTCTTTCCTTCAGGTTAGTGTTCATCTTTCAGAAAATAATAAAGATGACTCAAGTAAGATAATACACACATAATCTGAAAAGTGAGAGATCTTGGCAATTATTAGAACTAGTCTTCGATCCATGAAGAAATTTCTTCTTAAATACTCTCCATGAATTCTCTTTGAATATTTCCAGTGATAAGGTGTTGACTATTTGATCTGGTAGCTGTTATTGCAAGGGATGATTCTATTACTAAGATTTGTTTATGATGGATCAGGACTAAATCTTTACAATGGAAGCTTTCACTTATCACCTCTTGAGAATCATATAACATTACAAATGGATTTGACAAAAATTCAGGACACTGATAGAAGTGGTGTTGAAGGAGCTGCAGACTGTAAAGGGAGCACATGGTCACCAGATCAAACACCTCCTGCAGAGCTGTAACTGGCTCTTAGGACAAGGACACCCTATCTTGTTTCTGGATCTCATCAGGCATTCTGCACCTCTCACCTTGGGCATTCCTCCAAAGAACTAATACATTGGGGATGCAATTGGCTGTCTTACATCCTTTTACCCTTAAAAAAAAAAAAGTCAAACCTGAACCCACGATTAAATACCACTTTACGACCAATAAGATGGCCAGTATTTAAAAAAGCAGAAAATAACAACTATTGATGATGATGGGGAAAAATTGAAACCCTGGCAATAGCTGGTGGAAATGTAAAATGGTGCAATCTGTGTGAAAATCAGTGTGCAGTTTTCACAAAAAAATTAAACATAGAATTACTATATGATCCAGCAATTTCACTTTTGGCTCTATGCCTAGAAGAACTGAGAGCAGGGATTTGAAGAGATATTTGTACACTTATGTTCACAGAAATATTATTGGCAATGGCCAAAAGGTGAGAACAACTAAATTTTTCATTGGGAAATTAATGGATAAACAAAATATGTATATATATGTAACATATATATATATAATATATATATATATAACTATATATATAACATTTAGTTATATATATAACATATATATATATATTATATATATATAACTAAATGTTATTCAGCCTCAAAAAGAATGGAATTCTGACACATGCAACAACATGCATCTTGAAGACTTTTGCTAAGTGAAATAAAGTAGACACAAAAGAACAAATATTTAATAATTTAAGTTGTAGGAGGTACCTGAAGTACCTTAAATCTATAGAGACAGAAGTAAACTCATGACTATCAGGGGCCTGGTGATAGAGTAGGGGGAATTATTAGAGTTTCAGCTTGAGGTGATGAAAAGATTCAGAAGATGGACCGTGACAATGATAGCACAAACGTGGGAATGTATTTCATGATGCTGAACTATACACGTAAAACTGGTCAAACGTAATTTTAAGGCATCTATATTTCAACAAATAACAAAGAGAAAAACGCAAGCTTGTTTCAGATGGGAGGATTTTTTTCAAGGTCTTAAAAAAGTTAATAGTTTCTGAGGAGACCTAAACACAGGTGTTTGAGGTATATGTAAAAAAATACATGTAATTAAAGGTCAAAAATAAGTTAATAGAGAAATGAAGATCAGATAAAATAAATGGTGTATAATTTTAAGGACATTTGATCATTATTTAGATCAACTGAAATAGATTACCAATTACTATGTTACCTGCAATATGCAAATAGCTTTCTATACAGGATTTACTCAAAATATACAAGCATTTCTAATCTATAAACACATGCAGAGAGTGACAGCAAGCATGCCTTTTACTTCTTAGATTCTTCACTTGGAGTTTACCAGTCTCAAAATATCTATTATATGTAGTATAGTAAAATCCAGTCTGAATTTAGTCCCAATTGAAGATATAATACTTGTATGTTCCTACAATATTAACACTTGCCCAAATAACATAGCAACAATCAATACATTCTCTGTCTCTTCTCTATTGAAATGAGTCACTGTTATTTATCTTCCTTCCCCAGACAGCGCATTTCTTTGGTGTTTCATTGCTTTAAGTGTTATGAATCCAAGAATTGAAGGACCTGGAATTATCCTTCCACATGGAGAATTGATGTCCCATGTGCCCCCAATTTTCACTCATCTCTGGATTTACTTTCAAATCCTTGCTGTGTAGCACCCTGGGGTCCAGGCCTAATTCAAGCCTGATTGTTATCAGAAGGAAAGGAAATCTCTCCATTCCAAAAATATGTGAGTAAGAGGTCACAGAGTGAAGAGATGCTGCAAAACTGAAACCTACATCCTCAAAAAAAAAAAAAGAAAAAAGAAAAAAAGAAAAAGAAAGATGTAAATAGAAAGTAGTAGTTTAGAGAGGAGTGAGCAAGGAGAATCTGGAGTATAGACACAAAGGTTGAACCAGAATGAGGGAGAGGGATCATGGGCAGCTGGCCTCCTGCATTTCTAATAAAGAACTAAGTCTAGAAGAGAAATATTTCAAGCCCTGAATGTGAATTATTAGACAGAGGATGTTTGGAACTAAAGGTTATTTTGTCATGGCTTCTTACAAGAATGATTTTCCTTTATTACACCTGCTTCATCCATTTTTCATCTTTTATCTTTTCACTTTCTTTTTCTTTACTTTTCTTCCTTTTTAAATTTATTTAATATCATAGCAAAAGACATACAAGGATTGAACAGGAATTCTGGTAAGGAAAGGGAAAGGGATTTTGGACAGAACTGACTTAAGGAAACCACCAAGTGAATGCAATCAGGATTTAGCAAAAACGGGAAGACATTACAAGCCCAGGCCTGATGAGAAAAGGGAAAGTAATGGAGCTCCTGAATGTTTGATAAGCTGGGAACATGGAAGAGAGACTACCCCATATAGCTGTAGACAAGCAAAACTACACTCAAAATCATGGCAACAACATATTTGGTTTGTGTGGGAAAGAAATATTTTGACCTTTCTCTTCTCCCACACGCTGATTCTGCAAATACAACCCCTCTGGCCAGATCCTATAGGAGACTGGAAATAAGGAAGCCTGGGAATGAAGCCAGTAAGGGTCAGAATCTCCTTATCCAAAGCACAGGGCAGTGTAGTAAAGAGTTTAGACTAAATACGTGTGAGGCTGGTAGACAAAAGGAAGCAAACAAAATTAGTAATCCTAGGGTTTTAGAACAGGGCTGGCAAAGGTTTTCTGCAAATGGCCAGAGAGCAAAATATTTTAGGCTTTGTAGACTGTACAATCTGGTTAAAGTACTTAACTATGTTTCTATGTAAAGAACACAGTTATAGATATGACAAAATGAATAGATGTGGCTGAGTTTCAATACACTGTCATTTACCAAAGAATTCAGCTGAGGGATTTGGCCCAGGTTTAGGGCACAGACTTAGGAATCAGATAATAAGTTTTACATTTTCCTTCATAAATACATAGGTCAAATTTTAAAACCAAATATCCATTTTTCTCCTTCTGACTAAAGAGAACCGTTCCTAGCACTGATTATACCCAGGAATAGCTCAGTGGTTAAGTCTTAGTCCACAAAATGAGTAGAAATGATGTGTGCAACTTCCAGGTTAATTTTCTTATTTTCTTACAAGAAAAATATGTAGCCTACACTTCTTTTTCCTGTTTCCAGTTTTTTGAGTGTTTTTTGTTGTTCTTGTTGTTTGTTTTGTTTTGTTTTGTTTTAATATTGACCCAGAGAACGTGATGGTGATACGTCTTTGGCCATGTGAAGAAAAAGGAACATTCTGTAACAAGAGGTAAAAAATAGCTGTGTCACTAGTACTGTGGAACCACTTTGCTAGCCTTTGGTTGGATATTCTGATTTTGAGTAAGGTACATAATCTAGTCTCTTTTTTTCAGCCACTTTTAAATTACAAACTTTGATTTAGCAATTGAGCTTATATAATTTGAGTGGTCTCTGAGACTTAGTTTACTTTCATCTAAGATGAAAATATAGTTATGTAAGCTCATTGACAAGGCTAAGTAACCTTGTCAAATCAACTGGAACATAATAGGGATTCAGAATATTCAAGAAATGTGATGTTAATGAGAACTCATTATTATGTTAGGCACTCTGGGGAGTAAAAATTCAATATTGGAGACAATATAAACTAATTTTGAATATGAATTCATTATTTTTCCATTCTTTTGCTCTCAACAGTAGATCTTTATAAGATCTCTAGAATTCAGACAGGAGGATATATATTGAAAATTAAAACTAAACTGTATATTTTACTAAATGTCCTTCCTTTTTTTCATGATGGGGTCCTGGAAAGCATGTTGCAGAAGTGACTATCACAAAGCAAGTCATACTCTAATAGAGAAGCAATTGTGTGTATTTAATCACTGCTAAGCATAGAGAATCAAATAAGACATAAATGAAATTAGTACATTTCAAAAAATACAGCCTAAGACATGGAAAGGAATAAAATAAGCTCTGCAAGTCAAATCCTTCATAGGCATCAAAAATCTAATCTAAACTCCTAACCTCACTGGTGAGAAAGCAAAGAGAGTTTGAGAAATTTATAATCTTTCTAAGTATGTATTATTCCCCACTCCTTTTCAATTTTTTTTTTTTTTTATTGTTAAATCTTAGCTGTGTACATTAGTGCAATCAAGGGGTACAATGTGCTGGTTTCATATACAATCTGAAATATTCTCATCAAACTGTTCAATGTAGCCTTCATGGCATTTTCTTAGTTACTGTATGTAAACATTTGTATTCTGCCTTTCGTAAGTTTTGCCTGTACCCATTCTAAGATGCACCATAGGTGTGACCCCACCCATACCCTTCCTGCACCCTAACCTACCACCTCCCTTCCCCTTCCTTGGCCCTTTCCTCATAGTCTTATGCTATAGTTGAGTTATAGCCTTCATGTGAAAGCTATAATTTAGCTTCATAGTAGGGCTGAGTACACTGGATAATTTTTCTTCCATTCCTGAGATACTTTGCTAAGAAGAATGTTCCAGCTCCATCCATGTAAACATGAAAGAGGTAAAGTCTCCATCTTTCTTTAAGGCTGCATAATGTTCCATGGTATACATGTACCACAATTTGCTAGTCCTTTCGTGGGTCGACAGACACTTGGGCTTCTTTCATGACTTAGCAATTATGAATTAGGCTGCAATAATTTTTGGTCTTCTGGATATATAACTAGTAGAAGAATTGTAGGATCGAATGGCAGGTCTATTTTTAGATCCCTAAGTGTTCTCCAAACATCTTTCCAGAAGGAATGTATTAGTTTGCATTCCCACCAGCAGTGTAGAAGTATGCCCTTTTCTCCACATCCACACCAACATCTCGGGTTTTGGGATTTTGTTATGTGGGCTACTCTTTAATGGGGTTAGGTGATATCTCAAAGTAGTTTTGATTTGCATTTCTCTGATGATTAAGGATGATGAGCTTTTTATCATGTGTTTGTAGATTGTGCATCTGTCTTCTTTAGAGAAGTTTCTCTTCAAGTCCCTTGCCCACCCTGAGATGAGGTTACATGTTCTTTTCTTGCTAATACGTTTGAGTTCTCTGTGGAATCTGGTTTTAGACCTTTATCAGAGGTATAACATGCAAATATTTTCTCCCATTCTGAGGGCTGTCTGCTTGCTTTACTTACTATGTTTTTGACTGTGCAGAAGCTTTTTAGTTTGATCAGGTCCCAGTAGTGTATTTTTGATACTGCTTCAAGTGCCTGGGGAATCCTCCTCATAAAATATTCACCCAGGCTGATTCCTTCAAGAGTTTTCCCTGCACTTTCTTCAAATATTTTTATAGTTTCATGTCTTAGGTTTAAATCTTTTATCTAGCGAGAGTCCATCTTAGTTTTGAGACATCGTCTCACTCTGTTTTCTAGGCTGGTGTGTACAGTAGTAAAATCTTAGTTCACTGCAACCTCAAATTCTTGGGCTCAAGCAATCCTCCTGCCTCAGCCTCCTGAGTTGCTGGACTATAGGTGCGTGCTAACATGGTTGGCTAATTTTTTAATCTTTTGTAGAGAGAGAGTCTTAATTATGTTGCTCAAGCTGGTATGGAACTCCTGGGAGTATAAGCAATCCTCCTGCCTTGGTCTCCCAAAGTTAGCCACTGCACCTGGCCCCCAAAATTTATTAATAAATTCTTGGACAGCATGAAGAGTTGGGAGCTGGATGGTGATACAGACAAATGGCTGCCTAACCACAACAAAGCTACAGCCTTCCCTCTTCCTCTTTTCTTTCCTGGACTGCGTGGGTAACCGAGGAGCTGATTTCCACCAGGACTCACGACATCCTGGGCCTCTGTGGCCAGCATCTATTGTGACTGGTCTTTGTGTGCCCTATACTGGTGTGAAACGTTTTAAATATAATCTCAGGACATAATAAACTATAGCTCTTTGGAAAAGCAGACTGAAGCTGGGCTGTGGCTAGAGTAGCTCTTTGGAAAACTTCGTGTGTGCTGTCCATATGCCATATAGAATTAAAATTAAAAGCAATCACAAAGTAAGTGTAAAGAAGTCCAACAGGGTGTATGTTTTCCCCATGGTGATGGCTTGAGTATGTTTTTAGAAATCTTATAAACAAACTATGTTTTATTTTTCTCATTGATTGTGTGCTCCTACTTTGCTGGTACCTTAAACATGAGCCTTGGTTGAACTTGGCCTCTTAAGGGAGAAGGGAAAGGAGATAATTGGGAATTAACGAATTGATTCTGTTTACATTTTGAGCTTCCATCAGTAGTTGTGTTGGCTTAAAGCGAGTAAAAATTGTTTGCATAGCCATCAAGCATTTATGGTAACATGTTGAGTCATTTAAAAGAAAAGCACTGCTTAAATTAAAATAGCACCATGAACAAACAAGCCTTGAACTTCTTTTCATGGGAAGCAAATTCTCAACACAGGTGTTTACCACCAAAGTCTACACTGATTAAACTACCACTGTTGCGTATTGGATTGGTGAAGTGACTTGCTTTTGGCTTTAGGTTAAGTTTGCCTTTTCCAGACCTAACGTCCACTGTTGCCATCTTCAGTGTTACACTTGATTTCGTCTCCTGCTGCACCGGGAGATGCTGACTAGCAAGGCCAATGGTGGGACAAGATTTCAGGTGGAACCATGAACCTTGCCCTGGTGATGTTTCTCTGCAGGTGTCACAGGGTATCTGTCCCTACTGCTCCCAGCACCAGGAGTCTGGCCATTCCCTGTACAAGCCTCTGGATACAGGGCTGGTTCTAACTTCATTTACCATCATTACAAGACTTTCTGACTGGAAAAGATGTTGTCTCATGATAATCACTCCCTTCTGCTCCATGCCAGGTTGGAAAGAAGGGTAATTATGAAAAAGAGTGCTGAAGAGAAGCGCCAGCTGCCAGCTGCCCTAATGAGTGAGGGATTTATGTAGAAGTGCAGTGGAAAATTCCTTAAATGTGTAAACTGGACGGAAGGGATTGGCAGAAAGTAGAATGGCAGTTGTTTATGAAATTATTGCAATTTTATTAGTTTGAAATATACTTGCCATATGCTTCTTTTAGCCCCTGAGGACAGAAAAGTTTATTAGTACAACTCAAAGTCATAAAAAAGGCTGATGATTAAAATTGCTACAACTTTATAAGCGAGGTGTAGGTCAAAGGTGGATAGGAAGAGAAATCTATGGAAATTTTTATTTTAACCTGCCTGGCTTTGTGACCTTAGAAAATAATAATGCTGGCCAGGCACAGAGGCTTACACCTGTAATCCTAGGGAACACTCTGGGTGGATGGCCTGAACTCCGGAGTTTGAGACCAGCTTTCACAAGAATAAGACCCCATCTCTACTGGAAAAAAAAAAAAAAAAAAAAGCCTGGCGTTGTGGTGGACACCTGGAGTCCCAGTTTCTTGGGAGGCAGAGGCAAGAGGATCTCTTTAGCTGAAGAACTTGAGGTTGCTATGAGCAACCACAGCACTCTACCCAGGGCAACAGTGAGACTCCGTCTCAAAAAAAGAAAAAAAAAGAAAAGAAAAGAAAAGAAAAGAATAAGGGTAATTTATTGAACATTTATTATGTGCCAGGGATTGAAATCATTTAATCATTTGAAGCACTTGAAATCATTTACTCAATCATTACAGCAACCTTAAAAGATAGCAATATAGCCCCTATTTTATAGATAGGGAAACTGATTAAGGGATTTGTCCAGTCACTCTGCCAATAAGTGGTAGAGCCAGGAGTTCAACCCAGGCCTTCTGACCTCCGAGATTATGGACTTAATTATTCATACGTTAAGTACACCAGTTGTTTAACTTTTCCGGTTACTTTTCTTATTTTTAAATGTGGGGACAAGACTATATTCTTCATAATAAATCCGAGAGTTTCGGAACTGGAGGCTTATTGCTTTTATTTTTTTCTTAACTGAAACTGAGCAGAGCCAATGATCATCGCACACTCCTGCAAAAGGTCAAGAGAATGACTAAGTGGTAATTACCAGCAGTATTTGTAGCAATTTAAGTCATTTCAGGATTTTACCTTTGACAGTTATTTTTATTAGTTTTAGTAACGGGGACATGAAAAGGTGTTTTTGAGCCTACATCTGGGTCCTTTCTGTTTCTTTCTGAACAGACCTTCCCCCCACCCCCATCATCTCCCTGGAGCTGCTAAATAATTACCTGGCAAGCCAACTAAAGTGGCTGCTCTCTGCAGCTCATCAAGGGAGCAGTGACTAAATGCTGGGGATGAGTGAGAAAAGGGAATTCCAGGCGAGGAATAAGAAACACGCCACTAATTAGGAGAGCCAAGAGAGACTGCAGTTATCCTGTGATTCATTCTTGACGTTATTAAACTCTACTTGAGTAGAAAATGTGTGCCTTACCACTTTAGGAAAGAAAAGATGTGTTCATTAGAAGAAGATCATGGATCCCTCTGCATCACTAAGAATTTTTTAAGTCATAGCTAATTGAAATACACAGGGTGCTCCCAAAATGTATACACATTTGAAGAGATTTTGTTGGAAGTAAAATTGATCCAAAAAGTATATGAATTGGGCAGCTCCTGTGGCTCAGTGAGAAGGGCACCAGCCCCATATACCGAGGGTGGCAGGTTCAAATTGCAATAAAACAAAAGTCGGGTGTTGTGGTGAGGGCCTGTAGTTCCAGCTACTCGGGAGGCTGAGGCAAGAGAATCACCTAAGCCTGAGAGCTGGAGGTTGCTGTGAGCTGTGTCACCATGGCACTCTACCAAAGGTGACAAGGTGAGACTCTGTCTCTTAAAAAAAAAAAAAAAAGTATACGAATTTCAGGTTAAAATACATGTGCATGGCATATCTAGCTAGCTACACTTGACCGATAATGGTTACCTTACATTTTGAAAAGTAATACATAGACAACATCTTTTAAAATCTCTCTCTCTATATATATATTTTGTCACCCTGTGCATATTATATATGGAAGTTTAGAAGTATTTTCATATTTATGTGAAAATAGTTCCTGAGTAAAGGAACCCCTCATCTTTTGTTATAGTGCTTAAGTTGGCTGTTTCACACAAATAAATTTTCCAGGTAAATAAAAGACAAAAATAAATATTTCATAATAAATTATAATGAAATTTTAAATTTTTATTAACTAAACCACATAACCAAAGGAGGATTTAGAACCATATGCGTATTGCTTAATAAAGAATAATAAAATGAATACCCACATACCTGCCACCCAGATTGAGAGGTAGAATCATTATCCAGTGCTTTTGAAGCCCAGATCCTATTCCTCTCCTTCACTCTAGTCAAGATCATCCTGAATATTTTATTTGTAATTTTTTTGTTTTTCTTTAAAGTTATGTAAATATAAATAACATATTTTGCAACTTTTTAAAGTGGAAGTTCTCTCTGGACTTTCCAGTGGCTTGTTCACCATTAGCACGATGTTTCTGAGAGTCAGCCGCGCTGATGCCTGTAGCTGTAGTTCATTTTCACTCTTCGTAGCATATTTCATTTTATGAAAGTAACACAGTTAATGTTTCTTTGAACAGACATTTATTTGAGTTGTGTTTATTTTCTTGCTATTAGGAGGCTGCTATGACTATTTGTTCATCTCTCCTAGGGTAGATGAACAGGAGTGTTTCCAGAATGTATACCGAGGAGAGGAAGGGTCGTGTTGAAGGCTGTACAAACCTGCAGTTTTGCCAGGCAATGCCAACTTGTTTACAAAGTGGTTGTGCAGATTTGAATTCTTACTGAGAGTTCATACAAATTCCTGTTGCTCCACACACGTGCCAGCACTTGGGAGATTATCAGATTACATCCATCCTCTAGTCTCTTCAACATAAAATGGTGTCATTTTTGGGATCTTTTTGCATTTCTATGATTGCTGATGAGGTGGTTGTCATTGTTTTACATATTTATTTATTTTTTTTTTATTAAATCATAGCTGTGTACATTAATGCGATCATGGGGCACCATACACTGGTTTTATATACCATTTGACATATTTTTATCACACTGGTTAACATAATCTTCCTGGCATTTTCTTAGTTATTGTGTTAAGACATTTCTACATTTAGTATGTTTCACATGTACCCTTGTAAGATGCACCACTGGTTGTAATTCCACCAATCACCCTCCCTCTGTCCATCCTTCCCCCCCTTCCCTTTCCCCTTTCCCCATATTCTTAGGTTATAATTGGGTTATAGCTTTCATATGAAAAGGGCTAAGCACATTGGATACTTTTTCTTCCATTCTTGAAATACTTTGCTAAGAATGTTTTACGTATTTATTGATCCTCATATTTTCTTATTCATGAAATGCCTGGATATGCCTTTGGGTTGCTTAACCTTCTCGCATTGATTCACTGGAGTTCTTTGTATATTTTATGTAATAGATCTTTGTTTGTTAAAAATGTTACTGTAATACAAAGAGGGTAATCCCTTTCCTTTCTATCTTGAGAGTTACATGGCCAAAACCCTGTAACAAAAGGCAGGTTAACAAGAGAAAAGCATAACACATTTATTAACATGAATAAGCATGACCACACGAAAATGCGAAAACTGTACGAAAGAGCCACATAGGTAATGCTCACATGTCCTCTTCACTGGGGAGAGTGAAGGGAGTGTCGTGAATGAACAGGCCCAAAGACCAGACCAGTGGCTTGTAGATGATTCTCTCTGGCCACTGAATGGGACCTAGGAACAAACAATAGGTTGTGGATAAGGTAGGGGAAGGTGATAAGTGGAGCTACGTTGGAAACAAAGGATGGTTGTTGTTGACAAGAGCTATCTCATCATTTTATTGTTTTTTTCTTTTTAAAAAATTTATTTCAGATTAACATGAGGGAACAAATGATTAGAGATTAGTTTACCTTGTTTGTGTTTTTTTAGGTAAAGTTCAAGTTGTAGTATTCCCTTTACGCAGGAGGTGTGCTGTATCCCTTTATTGTACACATTACATTTTTTTGTATTTACCTGGATGGAGCTGAAGAACATTCTTCTTAGTAAAGAATCACAAGAATGGAAAAGCAAGTGTGGGGAACAAAAGTCTTATTACGCAGATTACAGTCTCTCAGGTCTTCTCTATAGATGAAAAGTCTGTCTGCATATTGTCCTGAAAATAGAGTTTAGTCTTTTCTCTGGTGGTTAATCTTTCCTGGTTATTTAATGAGTTCTCCAGGGAGGGATTTTAAGACAATTGGATTTCTCCTGTAAGTTTTCTCAGTCAGATAAGGGTGCTTCCAGAGAGAGCCCCTTTTGGTGCTTCGACAAAAATGGAAATCAGAGAGACGGACAGGGGAAGGTCAGAGAGACGGACAGGGGAAGGTCAGAGAGAGACCTTGAGGCTGCTTCTTCATCTCAGCAAGTGAAAGCCGCACATTTCGGTTTATCGTTTTCTGAGCTCCCAACATTACCGATCTCTTCTCTCAATATGTACTTTTTCTCATTTGTTTAAAATTATTTCTCATATATTTTCTTACGGTACCTTTTAATAAACAGAAAATTTTAATGGTAATTTAGGTGAGCTCGACAGTCTCTTTCCTAATGTTTTGGGCCATTTATGACTTCTTAAGAAATTCTTCTTACCTTGTGGTAATTAGGACTTTTTTTTTGTATCCTGATGTTTTTCTTTTGTTTTCATTCATGTAGTTAATCTCTGGAATTGTTTCATTTAAAGTAGATTAAATTTCATTCTTCCCCTCCTATATTATCCCATTGCTATTTATTAAATACAGGTTGACCACCCTTAATCCAAAGATATAAATTATGAAATGCTTCAAAATTCAGGAACATTTTGAGCACTGCATAATGCTCAAAAGAAATTCTCATTGAGGCATTCTGGGTTTCAGATCGTTGGATTAAGGATGCTCAACCAGTAAGTATAATGCAGTTACTCCAAAATCTGGGGGAAAAAAAAAAAAATTAAAATCCAAACACTTCCGATCCCAGGCTTTTCAGATAAGGGACATTCAGCCTGTAGATTACTCTGTCATTCCCTGACCACTGGTCTGCAGTGTCGCTTTTCTCTTGAATCAAGCCTCAAAGTGGGCGGAGGCCCTTCTCCCGACTCTATATTTATTACATATCCTTATTGACATCTTTATGGTCCTCACATTCTTTTTTTTTTTTAAATTAATTAATTAATTTATTTATTTATTTTATTATAGATAAAAATATGCACCATAGATGTGGCCCAACCCATCACCCTCCCTCCACCCAAAACTCCCCCCTCCCTTCCCCTTCCTTGGTCCTTTCCTCATAGTCTTGTGCTATAGTTGGGTTATAGCCTTCATGTGAAAGCTATAGTTTAGCTTCATAGTAGGGCTTTGTATGTCTCTCCATTTATTTTAGTGTTCTTTAATATTTTTCAATAAATGCTGTGATTTTATACAGAAGATCTTGTAAAAGTTTGTTTTATATATTTCTTTTTTTCTTTTTTTTATTATTAAATCATAGCTGTATACATTAATGCAATCATGGGGCACTATACACTGGTTTTATAGACCATTTGACATATTTTCATCACACTGGCTAACATAGCCTTCCTGGCATTTTCTTAGTTATTGTGTTAAGACATTTATATTCTACATTCACTAAGTTTCACATGTACCCTTGTCAGATGCACCGCAGGTGTAATCCCACCAAACACCCTCCCTCCACCTATCCTCCCCTCTCCCTCCTCTCTCTCTCCCCCTTTCCCATATTCTTAGGTTATAACTGGGTTATAGGTTTGGTGTGAAAGCCATAAATTAGTTTCATTGTAGGACTGAGTACATTGGATACTTTTTCTTCCATTCCTGAGATACTTTACTAAGAAGAATAGGTTCCAGCTCCATCCATGTAAACATGAAAGAGGTAAAGTCTCCATCTTTCTTTAAGGCTGCATAATACTTCATGGTGTACATGTACCACAATTTATTAATCCATTTGTGGATCGATGGGCACTTGGGCTTTTTCCATGACGTAGCAATTATGAATTGGGCTGCAATAAACATTCTGGTTCAAATATCTTTGTTATAATGTGATTTTTGGTCTTCTGGGTATATGCATAGTAGAGGAATTATAGGATTGAATGGAAGATCTATTTTTAGATCTCTAAGTGTTCTCCAAACATCTTTCCAAAAGGAATGTATTAATTTGCATTCCCACCAGAAGTGTAGAAGTGTTCCCTTTTCTCCAC
>CAUYPK010105915.1:0-22430 GCA_963574355.1 Loris lydekkerianus
CCTATAATTCCTCTTCTAGGTTTATACCCAGAAGACCAAAAGTCACAATATAACAAAGACATCTGTACCAGAATGTTTATTGCAGCCAAATTCATAATTGCTAAGTCATGGAAGACGCCCAAGTGCCCATCGACCCACGAATGGACTAGCAAATTGTGGTACGTGTATACCATGGAATACTATGCAGCCTTAAAGAAAGATGGAGACTTTACCTCTTTCCTGTTTACATGGATGGAGCTGGAACATATTCTCCTTAGCAAAGTATCCCAGGAATGGAAGAAACAGTATCCAATGTACTCAGTTCTACTATGAAGCTAAACTATAGCTTTCACATGAAGGCTATAACTCAACTATACCACAAGACTATGGGGAAAGGACCAAGGAAGGGGAAGGAAGGGGGGAGGTTTTGGTGGAGGGAGGGTAATGGGTCAGGCCACATCTATGGTGCATATTTTTATCTATAATAATTAAAAAAAAGACCTATTTATTGGCTGAGCACCCACAGCTCAGTGATTAGGGCATCGGCCACATGCTCCAGGGCTGGTGGTTTCGAACCTGGTCCCATCCGGCTGAACAGCAACAAAAAAACAGGCAAGTGTTGTGGTGGGCACCTATAGTCATAGCTACAAGGGAGGCTGAGGCAAGAGAATGGCTTGAGCCCAAGAGTTTGAGGCTGTTGTGAGGCTGTGATGCCACAGCACTGTACTGAGGCAAAGTAAGACTCTGTCTCAATTTAAAAAAAAAAGAAAGAAAGAAAAAGAAGAGCTATTTCTTAAAAGGTGCATAAGTTTAGCTGCAGACAGCATGACTATACCCCAGATCTCTGAGGACCTGGTTATGGTTCTCCTGCTGGGACTTACCATAAACTCCACTTTTCCACTATGGACACTCCTACCACCATAGGCCTGGCAGAACGCATGGCTCAAGCAGCAGGCTGCCCATGTCGGAACTCTGCTCTGGGCCCCACTCAGAGCTGGCAGCTGTCTATGATGTCAGTGTGTGAGTGTCACAATATTCCTGGGTATAAAACGTGTTGCTTCCAGAACCCAAAGGCTTATTAGACTCTGCTTCCCAGCACAGTGGAGCATGTAAGATGCAATTATGTCTTTCTTTCTTTGGAGGCATATCCCAGCACACTCATGACCACTGGCCCCCCAAATTTGATTGAAGTGACAGATCCCTGAATCTTCACAGTGTTTATTTCCCACATTCTACACTGGGTGTTCTTAAGGTTTCCAGCATCAGAAACATTTTTTTTGTTTGTTTGTTTTTTGTAGTTTTGACCAGGGCGGGGCTTGAACCTGCCACCCCCAGTATATGGGGCCGGCACCCTACTCCTTGAGCCACAGGCACCACCCCCAGAAACATTTCTTGTTTTTTCTTTTTCTGCCTGATCAGCATAAAGTTATCAATGTAATAATATTCTGAGGGAATCCAGATGGTCCAGCTCTCTTTTACAGAGTATATTATGACAAAAGGTAGGATAGTAAAAATAGCCTAGAGCAAAATGATAAAAATTTTTTCCCCCATTTCCTTCATTTTCACCAGATTTCATGTATGTTGATCTCAATTATACAATTGAGGACTAGGAAAATTACCGTTATCTGGATCTATGGGCCTAATGGATTCCCTGCAAACTGGGCTTCAACCAGGACTCTAATTATAAGGTCACATTTACCTATTATTTATTCATTTATTTATTTTATGAGTCTGTCTCTCCAGCTGGAAGACAAACCAGGACAGTTTAGTCCCTGTTGTATCCCCAGCACATGTAAGAGTTTCTGGCATGCAGTAGGGGCTCAATAGTTGAATGACTCTATTACATTATTATTTTAATTTGCATTACTTTAGTTATGAGCATTTCTTATTCCATAAATTGCCTTTTCCTCCTCCTCATTATTACTATTATTAAAAATAGAATAATTGTAGTAATAATAATAAATTACATTTTGCTCCCTCCGTTCCTGTCCACAAGCAATTGCCATCTCAGAGAAGACAAAAGGATTGACCCAATCCTCAACATGTGAATGCCTAAAGGCAGTGGTCTGGATCACTTAGAGACTGTGAACATATCCCAACTCCTTGTGTTCCGTTAGCATCCTGTCATCAGCTGTAATAAGGCATTTATGTTGTGTTTTAATTGCCTGTTTTAGTTGTCCTATGACTTCCCTCAGATTAGATACCTTACAGGAAGGAAGTTTGTCCTTTCACCATATATGATCAGGACCTACCTAGCACAAGGCCTGACAAAGAATGAGGCAGTGAGGGCGGCGCCTGTGGCTCAGTGAGTAGGGCGCCAGCCCCATATACCGATGGTGGTGGGTTCAAACCTGGCCCTGGCCAAACTGCAACAAAAAAATAGCTGGGTGTTGTGGTGGTTGCCTGTAGTCCCACCTACTTGGGAGGCTGAGGCAAGAGAATCACCTAAGTCCAGGAATTGGAGGTTGCTGTGAGCTGTGATGCCACAGCACTCTACCCAGGGCGACAGCTTGAGGCTCTGTCTCAAAAAAAAAAAAAAAAAAGAAGGGGAAGTGAATATATTAATTGAATGAAAGTTCATGACTAATTGAATCAAGCCACCCTGCCAGGACTAAGGAGTAACTAACAAGTTTAATTTAGATATGGACAGATTTCTTCTGAGCTTCACTCTAAAATGATACCCCATATTCACATACCACGGCAAATGATTCAGTCATCTAACTGAATCTGGGCCAAAACTAGATTCAACTCTGGGAGTTTTGAAAAGGAACATTTTTGTGAACTTTCACCCCAGGGCATTCATTACTCTGTGGGATATGTGATGAAATAGTTATTTCTTGGAAATAAACATTGCCTCAGAATGGAAAAAAGTAAAAAAAAAGCATACTCTGTTCAGAGACTTGAAAGCTATTGCACCACAAAAAAACATAACTTTCTAATATATGTGTGTGTATGCGTTTATATGCATGTTACATAGGAATATACATGTGGACATGTGCACATACACGCCTATATACAAACAGATATTACTAAAGTTTAGTTTGGCTTAGTAGGAAAATATGAAAAGACAAATAGAAGTTAATGGCTCAAGAATTTGTCTATATTTATACTATAGAAGATAATCATTTGATAGTTTAAGTAGATCTATTTTAATAAATATGCCAGTGTGTTCATTCAACAAACATTCGATCAATACTTAACTGAAGTTACTGAACACATCCTATGGCCCTGGCACTAGATTAGACACTTAGAAATGTTAATATGGGAGACTGAGAGAGAGAAGCAAAAACCTTTGCCTATGTAGAAATATATAATGAACTTAATAAAGTTATTGGTGTGTTAGATGGTGATAAGACAAAAAATTAAGCAGAATGAAGTGCTCAGGATGCCAGCGTGTATTTGGGAGGAAAGTGTGTGGTAGCAGTGAAGGAGGGTGGCGGTTTCTGGGGCAGCGGGTTGATAAATGTGAAGAAAGTAGGAGCCTGCAGAATTATATAGAATGATCAGAGTAAGCCCCATTAAGATGAGATTTGAGCAAAAACTTAAAGCAGGGGTGTTTAACCCACAGTCTGCAGGCCACATGTGGCCCAACACAAACAAAATCATAGGCTTACTTAAAACATGATGAGGTTTTCGTGTGTGTGATTTTTTTAGTGGAACTTGATTGCACAGTTCTCTAGCCTGAGCTTTGTAGATGACATGTCGCAATGTCATATAAAATAAATGTACCTATGCTCTTGCTATTTGCATGCACGTGTGGCTTCCTGTGTGTTATGTTCCAAGCCCAGATAACCGAATTGACACCATCAGATGTTATGTGTGTGCTCTTTGTGACTTGGCAGTCACCAATAGTATTTCAACCCACCATTGCAATGCTAGGCATTTAATGTTACTTAGAAGTCAGGTAAGCATTCTTATTTGATTATTAAGGATACTTCCATACTTTGGCAGTGACTCACACATTGCCCACCGAGCTTCTCAATTGCCCTCTGCCTCACCCCGCATCAGCAACCAAGCCCGTGGAAGAGCCCAACCTTGTTTTCTATTCTCTTGTCAATTAATTTTCATAATAAAAGTAAATATATTCCCTTATCTATTATTATTTTTTAATCCCAGCATGGTTTCTCCAACATCTCAAAAGAAAACAGAGTAGCAAAAAAGAAAATTTCCAAGTAAAAAAGATTACCTTTTTTTTTTTTTTTTTTTTAGGCAAATGGTTAAGCCCTCTGCTTAATTTGTAGGGAATTTGTGCAATTTTTCAGACCCTATTATTTGAAAAGGCATATACGCAAAATCATGCTTTCAAATTGGATGTGTATGAAGGATTCTGTTGTAAGAACAAAATAGCAGAACTGAAACTAAAGTCTGTCTTCTTAACAAAAAGATTTTTAAGTTAACAACTCAGATGATTCCATTGTAAAAGCTAGTTATGTGGTGACATATTTAATAGTAAGACTATCTATTAAGCAACGTCTGGAAAGCATGGCAAATGTAATTTGCTCCCCACATAGGGGAATATTTCTAAATTTGTCTCACCCGACTATAGCCAAACTGAAGAAATTAGAAGATCTATCAAAAGAGGTTTGGATAATAATGATTTAAAATTTTATGATTTGGCGATGGATGGCAGCACTGATACCACAAATGCAGCTCAACTTGCCACTTTAATTAGAAGTATTGATAACAAGTACAATGTCACTGAAGAAATGGCTTCTTTAGCGCCATTAAACGACACAACTAAACCAGATTTATAACAAACAGTAAAAAATATGTAAAAGCGATTTTCTTTGTCCGTTGTCAACATTATCTGCTATCGTTACTGATAATGCCCCGGCAACAGTAGGTGAAAAAGAAGGATTTGTAAAATTAATAGAAGACAATAGAAGATGATGCCATTGCCACCCAAACTCATGTTTGATGGAGTGTCATTGCATAGTCCAAAGGTTTGGAAATGGATCCTGTCATGCAAATCGTTATCAAGACTCTGAATTTCACAAGGGCTAAGGGATTGAATCATCACCCATTCCAGGAATTCCTTAAAAGCATTGATGCTGACCCTGGTGACATCATCTGCTTTGGGGAAGTAAGATGACTAAGTTGAGGGCAAATGTTGAAAAGATTTTGTGATTTGTAACCTGTTCTGAAGTTGCTTATTTGTGCCAGAACTTAATGAAAAAAACTGATTTATAGATTTAGCATTTTTAGTGGATTTAACTGCTCATTTAAATCAGTTAAACTTCCATCAAATCAGTTAAACTTACATCGTCCAGGTGAAAGGCGATTTATCAATACAATGTTTCAAAACATGACCGCATTTCAAATGAAACAAATTATGGCAGACTCAAATGAAGGCAAACATTTTTATGCATTTTGATACATTGGCTAAACACAGCCCTATAAACAAAAATATGCAGCCTTGCTTTTTGATTTGATACAAGAATTTGAAAACATTT
This sequence comes from Loris lydekkerianus, assembly GCA_963574355.1. NCBI lineage: Eukaryota > Metazoa > Chordata > Mammalia > Primates > Lorisidae > Loris > Loris lydekkerianus. The sequence continues at coordinate 5,433 of CAUYPK010105915.1, forward strand.
CAAGATTTATGAGAAAATAATCAATATTTTGGTGCATTTGTGACTCCATTTTCAGTTGACATAAATTTGTTATCTGCCAATCTTCCAATGGAATGCATGGACCTGCAATCTGACATGCATTGTAAAGAAAAATTTGATCATATCTCTTTATAGGGCTTTCATAGGCCCTATTTTCCCAGAGAAAAATATCCCTCACTTCACAATCCCGCCTTATTCATGTCATCACTTTTTGGTAGCATGTACATTTGCAAGCAACTGTTTTCAATAATGAAGCACATTAAGAGTAAAATTAAAACCCAGATATCTGATGAGCACCTTGAGAACTCACTGAGAATTGCAACTATTTCCATCAAACCAGATAATGATGCATTCGTTTCTCAAATACAATGTCAACTACTCCACTAGTTTTATGTTGTCCGCTTTTCTTTTACTTTTATCATAAAAAATGTCCAAAAACCCCAAAGACGTTTGATTACTTAGATACATACCATTTCTATATTAATGATTGCAAACTTGGCACTGGCTTGATGATTTTAAAAGACTCTTTGGTCAAAGCATGGTGGCTCATGCCTGTAATCCTAGCTGTTTGGTTGGCTGAGGTGGGTGGATCACCTAAATTCAGGACTTAGAGACTCTGTCTCTACTGGAAAAAAAAAAAAAAAATAGAAAAAAGTAGCTGGGAGTTGTGGCAGGCACTTGTAGTCCCAGCTACTTAGGAGGCTGAGGCAAGAGGATCACTTGAGCCCAAGAGATTGAGGTTGCTGTGAGTTATGACACCAGAGCACTCTACCTAGAGTGACAGAGAGTGACTCTGTCTCCAAAAAAAAAAAAAAAAAAAAAAAAGGAGAAAGAGAGAAAAGACTCTCTGAAAGGGCCACTGCATAATTAGGATTATTATGTAAGGACGTTTGTGCTTCTCAGTGGTGGCAGAGATCATGAAAATTATACACAGATCTTTTTCTTTTGCTCATCTGTTCTTGTTAGTGTTTGTGTATTTAATGTGTGGTCCAAGGCGATTCTTCTAATGTGGCCCAGAAAAGCCAAAAGGTTGGGCATCCCTGACTTAAAGAAAAGACTGAAGACTGAGGTAATCTAAAGGAAAGCAGTAACCACAAAATCATTGCCAGTTAATCATTGGCTATTAATTATACTCAGCATTGAGCCTTTTTCATGGATTACATCATATAATGATTTTTAAATAAGACTCATTTAATGAGTGAGGAAACCACTTAGAAAGACTATATATTTACTCAAGGTCACACAGTTAACATGTTGCTAAATCAGGATAGGATCCCGGATTTGTCTGGCACCAGAACTTACCACTTCACTCTGCATGCATCTATACTAAATTTCACTATTACACGTGTGTGCCAATGGAAGAGAAAATGTAGGTGAGTTAAATTTTCACAAGAGAAAGAGGGAAAATGTAAATAGAATTTGGCAATCACATTGCACTTTTTTTTTTTTTTTTTTGAGACAAGATCTCACTGTCACCCAGGCTAGAGTGCCACAGTGGCATCATAGCTCCCTGCAAACACAAACTCGTGAGCTTAAGCAATCCTCCCGCCTCAGCCTTTTGAGAAGCTGGAACTATAGGCATGTACCACCCCACCCTGCTAATTTTTTATTGAGACAGATTCTCACTGTTACCCAGACTAGTCTTGGACTCGTGGCCTCAAGAAATCCTTCCACCGTGGTCTCCCAAGGTGCTAGGATTACAGGAGTGAGCCACTGCATCTGGTCCACATTGTACTTTTTTTTGCCTGATCCCAGAACTTAACATAGGTCACCTTTGCGACACCAAAGCAGTATGCCACATTTTCCCCCCTTCTTTTCTAAATTTCTTTTAGAAAGAGTCTCACTCTGTCACCCTGGGTAGAATGCCCTGGTGTCATAGCTCACAGCAACCTCCATCTCTTGGATTCAAGCAATCCTCTTGCTTCCATCTCTTGAGTAGCTGGGTTTATAGGCACCTCCCAGTTTTTCTATTTTTTTTTTTTTAGTAGAGATGGGGTCTTGCTTTTGCTCAAGCTGATCTTGAACTCCTGAGCTCAATCTACCTGCCTTGGCCTTCCAGAATGCTAGGATTACAGGCATGAGCCATTGCATTTTTTTTTTTTTTAAAATAAAAAGACTTCTTTTTTGTAAATTTTTAATTATTATGGGTACATAGTAGTTGTATATCCTTAAAGGGCACATGTTATGTTTTGATACACTCATATAATGTGAATTAATCAAATCAGAGTAATTGAGGTATCTATCACCTCAGGTATCATTTCTTTAAGTTTGGAACATTCCAATTCCACTCTTTTAGTTATTTTAATGTATACCCTTATTTTGATTATAATAAGGATTTATAAGTATCATAATGAATAATAAGGGTATACATTCATTATAATAAGGGTATACATTAAAGTAACTAACGGAGTAGAATTGGAATGTTCCACGATGTCCCAGTTTATTGTGCTATGAAATATTGTACATTCTATCTATTTAACTATCTAACTATACTTTTGCATTCATTAACCATCCCCACTTTATCTTTCCCCCCTGGCCATCTTCCCAGCCCCTGGTTACCATCATTCTACTCTCTGTCTTCATACGATAAATTGTTTTTAATAATTAGCTTCCACAGATGAGTGAGAACATGCAAGATTTGTCTTTCTGTAGTTGGCTAATATCACTTGATGTAATGTTCTCTAGTTCCATCCATATTGTTGTAAACGGCAAGATTCCACTCTTTTTGTGGCCATATAGTATTCCCTTATGTACAGGTACATAAATTTCTTTGTCCATTCATTTGTTGAGGAATACTTAGGTCGATTCCAAATCAATCTATCTGGAATCTATTGTGGCAATAAATATGAGGTGCAGATGTCAGATATCAGATTCAGATATTGATATACTGAATTTCCCTCCTTTGCATATATACTTAGCAATAGGATTGCTGGGTCGTATAATTCTATTTGTAGTTTCTTGAAGACCCTCTATACTGTTTTCTATAGTGGCTGCACCAATTTACATTTCCACTAACAATGTATGACAGTCCCTTTCTCCACATCCTTCCTAGCATGTGTTATTATCTTTTTCATAAAAGCCATTTTAATGGGGGGGTGAGACGATACTTCATTGTGGTTTTGATTTGCATTTCTCTGATGACTAATGCTGTTGAGCATTTTTGAATACTTCTTGGCCATTGGTATGTTTTCTTTTGAGAAATGTCTATTCAGATTCTTTGCCCATTTTTAATAGGGTTATTCTAGTAATTAATCTCTCGTCAGATGGATAGTTTCCAAACATTTTCTCCTGTTTCCTTAGCTGTGTAGAAGTTTGTTTGTTTCGAGATAGAGTCTCACTTTTTCATCCTTGGTAGAGTACTGTGGTATCACAGCTCACAGCAACCTCAAGCTCCTGGGCTCAAGTGACTCTCTTGCCTCAGCCTCCCAAGTAGCTGGGACTACAGGTGCCCGCCACAATGCCCAGCTGTTTTTAGAGATGGGGTCTCGCTCTAGCTCATGCTGGTCTCTAACCTGTGAGCTCAGGGCAATCCACCTGCCTCAACCTCCCAAGTGGTGGGATTACAGGTGTGTGGCACTGTGCCCAGCCAACAGAAGATTTTTAGTGTGATGTGATCCCATTTGTCTAATTTTGATTTGGTTTCCTGCACTTTAGGTATATTACTCAACAAGTCCTTGCCAAGACCAATGTCCTGAAGTGTTTCCTCACTGTATTCTTTAAGTAGTTTTGTAGTTTCAGGTCTTAGACTTAAGTCTTTAATCCGTTTTGATTTGTTTTTTGTATATAGCAAGAGATAAGGGTCTAGTTTCATCCTTTTACATACGGATATCCAGTTTTTCCAGGACCATTTATTGAAAAGACTATCATTTCTCTAATGTATGTTTTTGACATCTTTGTTGAAGATAACTACACTATAGATATGGGATTTATTGCTGAGTTCTCTATTTTGCTCCATTTGTCTATGTGTCTGTTTTTAGGCCAGTACATGCTGCTTTGATTAGTATAGCTCTGTAGTATAATTTGAAGTCAGGTTATGAGATTCCTCCACCTTGTCCTTTTTTCACATGTTGGCTTTGGCTATTCTGGGTCTTTTGTGGTTTCATATAAATTTGGGGGTTATGTTTTCTATTTCCATGAAGAATGTCATTGGCATTTTGATGAAGATTGCATTGAATCTATAGATTGCTTTGGGTAATATGGATGTTTCAACAATATTGATTCTTCCAATCCATGAATGTGGAATATCTTTCCTTTTGTGTGTATGTCCTTTTCCATGTCTTTCAATAATGTTTTATAGTTTTCATTACAGAGATATTTCACTTCTTTTATTTATGTTTATTCCTAAGTATTTTATTTTATTTGTAGCTATTATAAATGAGATTATTTTCTTGTTTTTTTTTCCAGATTTTTTATTGTTAGCCTATAGTAATGTTACTGATTTTTGTATGTTAATTTTGCATCCTGAAACTTTACTGAATTTATCAGTTCTAATAGTTTATTTAATTATTTATTTTGGAGCCATTAGATTTCTCTTGATATAAGATCATGTTTTCTGCAAACAAGGATAATTTGACTTTTTCCTTTCCAATTTGTATGCCTTTTATTCCTTTCTCTTGTCAGATTGCTCTAGCTAGAATTTCCAGTACTATGTTGAATAACAGTGGTGGAACATCTTTGTTTTGTTCCAAATCTTAGAGGAAAAGATTTCAGGTTTTACTCACTTAGTATGATACAGGTACTTGCTGTGGGTCTGTCATATATGGCTTTTATCATATCAAGGTAAGTTCCTTCTATACCTAGTTTTTTGAGAGTTTTTATCACGAAAGGATGTTTAATGTTTTCAAGCTTCAATCATAATGATCATATGATTTTTGTCCTTTGTTCTGCTGATATGATGTCTCACATTGATTTGTCTATATTGAATCATCTTTTCATCCTTGGGATAGATCCCAGTTGATCATGATAAATAATAATTTTAATGTGTTGTAGAATTAGGTTTGCTTAGTATTTTATTGAGGGTTTTTGCATCTGTGTTCATCAGAGATATTGGTGCCCAGTTTTCTTTTTTTGTTTTTTCTTGTCTGATTTTGGTATCGGAGTGAAACAGGTCTCATGAGTTTGGGAGTATTCCCTTCTCTTCATTTTTTAAGAATAGTTAAAATAGGATTGGTATTAGTTTTTCTTTAAATGCTTGGTAGAATTCAACAGTAAAGCCATCAAGTTTTGGGCTTTTCTTTGATGAGAGAATATTTGTTATGGCTTGTATCTCATTACTTGTTATTAGTTTATTTAGGTTTTGGATTTCTTCCTGGTTCAGTCTTGGTAGATTGTATGTGTTTAGGAATTTATTCATTTCTTCTAGGTTTTGCAATTTATTGTCATATAGTTGCTCATGGAAGTCTCTATCAATCCTTTGGATTTTTGCAGTATCAGCTATAGTGTCTTCTTCTTCATCTCTTATTTTATTTATTTGTATCTTCTCTCTCTCTCTCTCTTTTTTCTTTTGGCCTAGTTACAGGTTTGTCATTTTGTTTATCTTTTCAAAGAATATCTTTTCATTTTGCTGACATTTTGATTTAGTTTCATTTATTTCTGTTCTTATTTTTATTATTTCTTTTTGTCTATTTATTTTGAGTTTGATCTGCTCTTTTTTTCTAGTTCTTTCAAATGCATCATTTCAAAGATGCATTTGATTGCATGGTGAACCATGAACCATGAACTATGATCCATGATGGAAGGTTGTTTATTTGGAGCTTTTCTACTCTTTTGATGTAGGCACTTACTGCTACTTTCTTCTCTTTGACTGTATCTCATCTATTTTTGTGTGTTGTACTTTCATTTTAATTTGTCCCGAGAAATTTTCAATTTCCTTCTTCATCTCTTTATTGACCACTAGTTATTTGAAAGTATATTGTTTAATTGTCACGTTTGTATAGTTGCCAATGTTCTTCTTATTATTTTCTGGTTTTACTCCATAGTTGTCAGAGAAAATCCTTGGTATAATTTCAGAAATGTTGAATTTTCTAAGACTTGTTTTTTTGCCTAACATATAATCTGTCCTTGAGAATGATCCATGAGCTAAGGAGACCATGTCTTCTGGAGCTGTTGGATGAAACATTCTATAAATATCTGTTAGATCCATTTGGTCTAATAGAAAATAAGTTCAATGTTTCTTTGCTGATTTTCTGTCTGAATGATCTGTGCAATGCTGAAAGTAGAGTGTTGTGGTCTCCAGCAATTCCTGTATTAGAATCTATCTTTCTCTTTACCTCTGATAATATTTGCTTCATATATTTTGGTTATCCCATGTTGGGTGCATACATTATATTTAGCACTGTAATATCCTTTTGCAGAATTGACTCCTTTTTCATTAAAAAATGACCTTTGTCTCTTTTTAGAGTTTTTGTCTTGAAATCTATCTTATCTGATAGGTTAGCTACTCATGCACTTTTTTGGTTTCCATTTGCATGGAATTATCTTTTCCATCCCTTTATTTTCAGTCTATGTGTGTTTGTGTAGTGTAGCTTTTTTTTTCTCCTTATCCATTTAGCCACTTTATGTCTTTTGATTGGAGAAGTTGGTCTATTCACATTCAGTGTTATTATTGATTGGTAAGGACTTAACTGCTGTTATGTCGTTATTTGATTTCTGGTTGTTTTATGGTCCTCTCTTTTTTTTCCTTTCTCTTTCTCTGTTAAAAGTTATTTTATCTGGTAGCATGTTTTAATTTCTTACATTGCTGTTGAAGGTTTTTTGAAGGTTGCCATCAGGCCTGCAAAAACTTTTTATAATCAATTATTTTAAACATATGATATAGCTGTGCTTACAAACACAAAAAGACCAACAAGAAATCTAACAGAACTTCTACATTTTACCTCCATCTCCCTACTCCCACTTTTTAACCTTTTGTTGTTTTCATCCATATCTTTTTATACCATCTATCTCCCCAAAATTATTGCAGTTATTTTTGATAGGTTTGTCATTTAGTCTTCCTACTCAAGATGTAAGTGGTTTGTACACTGCAATTACAGCAATAAAGTCTTCTGCCTTTCTGTGCTTACTGTTACCTGTATGTTATATACCTTCAGGTGATTTCTTATGGTTCGTTAATGTCCTTTTCTTTCACATTGAAGAACTTATTTTGGAATTTCTTGCATTGTAGAATGCATTTTAGTTGGTGACCACACCAACAAGGACTTTTCAAGACTTGAGATTACTAACATAACTGTTGATGATCTAGGATGGCTTTCTGATGTCACAGTTTTCTACTTCAGTAGTAAATAGTATTTAAAGGATGATTTGTAGAAAGCCAGGAAGAAAATGATAGTGAAGCAACTGGCCTATTTTAAAGCTATGGGAGTAATTTTGACTTAAGATATAGGATTGCATAAGCCAAAGATGAGCAAAATCCTGAGGAAGGGATGAGAGCATAAAGAAAAGATCCCTGGATTGAGGGCAGAAGATCTGAGTTCTTGTCCTGGCTCTAACATTAACTCATGTAACCTTGGGCAAGGCACTTCACCTCTATGAACCTTGGTTTCCTCATATGTATTATGTCCTAAGTTGCAAAGCTTCAAGAATGCCAATGGATGCGCTTCCTCTAAGAGCTAATGATTACTTGTTACAAATAATTGATTTGTGTATGTGTCTCTGGGACTTGAGGGCAACCAGAAAGTTTGATTCAGGAAGCTTAGGATGGGAAACTCCAGCACTGGGAAGGCTATCACTACTAAGAGGTGAATTACCATGAATTTAGTAAGGGTAGGCCCATGAGTACTCTGCCTAATGGATTTTCTTTAGAACCAGAGTTATGGGAATGAGTTGGTTCTTCCAGCCTTTCTCTGGGTCCCACACTCTAGGCTCCATCATAATGCAGGTGAAAAGCAGCAAAGACTGTAGTACTTAGGAGCTTAGTTCATGAAGTGAGGAGAAAAAAGTGGAGGAGAAAGAAAACAGAGGGGCAAGGAGATAGTGGTAGCTCTTAAGTTAGCACAGTAAACACAATATTCAGGAAAGCTTCCCTCTCTATCAGGAAGAGAGACCCAAAATCCCATTCAAAGCTCTGATAACTCCCCAACATAGCTTGGAAGTGAGAGAATATTGACTTGGTTGAGAGCAGTTTCTGGAGTGGTGTGGGCTGCAAGAGTTCATAGTCTTTCTATAGCCATAAAAAAGACTGGAATAAGCCTGCTGCAGAAGGAGAAAAATGGCAGTAACCAGTGTTCATTCATTTCCTGGTTTTTGAGTCTTACTGAATCATTGCTCTGGACATGGTAATTTCCCTGTCATTCCCTACTTCCCTGCTAGGTTTACCTTAGAAGGGCCAGAAGTTCTTCTCTTTCCAATTTCTTGAACTGTTAGCAAGTTTCAGTTCCTTTCAATCTAAAGCAGGTTGAATACAAAGAATGCCACCATGTGCTTTGCCCTGTTGGCTCACAAAATAGGCCAGAAACAAGAGCAGTGTTTCTCTCCAGGCTTCCTGGATCCACATGTCTGGTTCTATGCCAAGTGTACAACAGCTGCTAGAGTGAAGAGACTCTCATGGAATTTTAGACTTTGGCTTCCAGGGACCAAGAGACATCTCCTCACTCTTTTGTTTTTGATGCCCTACATTCCCTGTCATGAAATAGCTGGTAGCTTTGTAGAATTCAGGAAGGTAACCAGCCACCCCACCCCCCAGAAGCAGGGGCTGCAGATAATTAGTAGCAGGTCTAGGGAAACAGGCATGAAGTCTGGGGAGCAGAATCAGTAGCAGGAGAGAGACCCTAACTGTCTGATAAAGCACCGGGGCAGCTCCCATTAATTTGATGACATGGAGCTGGGTAAGAACACCATACAAATACATGGTCAGGGCTTCCCAGGCAATAATTGATGGTTTGTGTTTTAGAGTTTCTATAGATCCAAGCGGCTGCCCCTACTCTCCACAGGCATGTCCCTGGAAAGAGTTTGCTGGAAAGGAGATGATCTGAGCCTAGGCTGCCCATATTCAAGTATTAGACCTTGCCTCCCCAGAGAAAACTGAAATTTGAGGGGTTAAAATATCCTATTTGCACAGCTTCTGGAGTAGGGCCAGAGCCGGGGAGGAGGCAGAGCCCTCAGGAATGCCATGTCATGCCTGCCAGGGCAGCTTATGGCTACAGCTCACTGGGAAGCCAGACAAGGCCAGTAATGCCAAGGTGGGAGGAGAGAGCCAAGAGAGAAACTGGGATATCACATGGTGGGCAAGAGGCCAGAGGGCAGCTCAACCAAGATGCCGAAGCCAGAGAAGAGGGTTAAACAAATGGGAGGCTGATGGGACCAAATGGAAGTAGGGCAGGGGAGGGATGACTGGGGAGTGGAATGGGGTTTATTAAAATGAAACTGGCAAACTGCCACAGCCCTTCTATATACATTTAGCACACTCCCTTCATATCCTGAAGCAAAGCCTTAAAGTGTATGTTTCTCATTGGATTTGTAGCACCTGGGCCAGGGCATACTGGGAACGGGGAAGAAGCCTAAAGCCAAGGTGAGAAGGAGTCTCAGGAGTCAGGGGTGAAACTAGGCAGAAGCAGCAACCCAAAGGAGGAGGAGGCAATATGAGACCAAGATAAAGCAAAGGCATGAACAATACAGCCCCATTTCATAGCTGTCGAGCTCAAAGGGACAAGTAACGTAGGAGAACAGCACGAGGGAATGGCCTCAGAAGCTTCTGGCAGAGACCAGGGATGGGGGGAGAAGAGAAAGAGGTCCCACCCCAGGGAATGGGGTAGACAAGGATGATGCAGGAAAGCAGACACCAGCCTGATGACAGAGAGTACCATGGGACTCCCCGGAGGGAACTCGAGGGCAACAAGTGGAAGGGAGCCATACAGGGGCATCCACGGACATTTAGGGAGAACCACTGCCCAAAGACATTGACACATGTGGGTCTTATGTCCCAGCCTATGAGTCAAGGACCATTCCCAGACTCCACTGACTAGTTGTGCAAAGTCTACCGATGTTCTTCCCAAGTAGATGCTTCCTGGTCTTGGCATGGAAGGTGCAGCCTTTGGATGGCTGAGTACCAGCCATGAACAGCGAAGATGAGAAGAAGAGCAACACAGAATCTAACACAGAAAGACTCAAGAATTCTAAATCATGGAAGAAAGAAACCAAGAGCTGCTGCAGTGAGATGACCAATCTAATATGCTACCACCAACATCGGAAATAGCTGTGTTCTTTCTGGAGACCAATTTGGCATTATCTAGGAAGAGCTGCAAAAATGCACCCAGACTCTGACCAAAACCCTCTACTTCTAGGGATCAAAACTTGAGAGACAGGATTGATGAGAATTCAGCTTTATGTGAAAGGAAGCTCACCATCATCTTCTCTATACCCAAGGAAAATCAGAAACAATACAAACACTTGATGGCAGAGAACTGAACTGGCTAAGGTTAGGAACTTCCGGAAAATGAACTATCATGTGTCACACTAAATCGTGCTTTTGAGAATACTAAATGGCCTGGAGGAAATGTTTATATTGTAAAATACCAATTGGAAAATGGACAAAACAAACAAACATTGGTATATATGGAATAATTTTAATTTTGTGGAAAAAAATCTAAATATATCAACACAGGAAAAAATGTAGATTGAAGGGAGAAATAAGGCATTAATAATCACTATCTTGAGTAGTGATATAGGTATTTTAGAATTTTTACCAATTTTCTTAAATGAGACTGTATTATTATGAACAGAAAATATAAACACGTAAAACTCAAGGGGGAATAGGGAAGGGAACGGAATCTATTACACTGAGGGATTCTGCCTCTATATGTGAGATTTCATAATTGTGCCTCAAAATTATGTGCACACACAAAATCTGCATAAACTTCTAACTTCTTTGGAGTACTGCCATTTCTGATTGCAGAAAAAAAAAAAAAAAAAAAAAACTAGACACACAAGACCTTAAACCTTTTATTTCCAAATGACAAATTCTTTAATTCTGTTTTCTTTAATTCCATTGAGATGTAAGTATAACACAGTAAAGCCAAGTGAGACCCAAACTTGTAATAAACACAAGTGTCTATTACTTCATCATGTTCAGTTATGGAGGTGAAATGATGGTAATGGGATCGATGTTATCATAACCCACTTGCCTTGACTTATAAACATGCCAGAGCTTTTGGAGACTGTCAACTGGGCAATGAAGCAGCAGAGCTGGGGACGAGAAAGGCTAGCAGAGCAGTATTATGAAACAGGCCACATGTCAGTGTCTAAGAGGGGCATGGATACTCAGGATCACTGGATGGTGTCCAAGAAATTCAATCTGATAGAATTCAGTAGTGGGAGAAGGTGGTTTCATGGCCTGATTTTTTTTTTTAATTAAACTTTTTTTTTTTTTTTTTTTTTTTGCAGTTTTTGGCTGGCGCTGGGTTTGAACCCACCACCTCTGGCATATAGGGCGGGTGCCATACTCCTTTGAGCCACAGGCACCACCCTTATGGCCTGATTTTTGAACGTTTCAAGAACAGAAACACATTTACCTTAGTTAATTGGACTGCAGGAGTAAGAAGGTGCTTTTGTGGTGTTGTAGGGATACAGGAGGATGTAAGGAAGTCAGGAAATACTCAGTGGCTGCCCAGCTGTGCCTCACAGAGACCAGAGCATCCTTTACACAGGAGAAGTTGCTTTAGAGCACAGCGCAGTTTGGGTTATCCTGTGGGTCCCTAGGCACCAGCATCAGCTGCCCCAACTCTAACACTCCGCCACCTTATGATGATGCCCCTGATCTTGCTCTCTGTTTCTGCTGTTCCTGCCACTTCTGGCAACTTCCTTTATTTTTCTTCTTTCTGCCTCATGGCCTCTGCTCACTAATGGTATCTGCTATCACATGTTTTCTTTTTTCTCTCCATGTCTTTCCAACCTCTGTACCTACTAGCAACAGCAGCCCCTCCCCCAAAACCTTCCACTGAAACTCTCCAAGACTGAAGTTCCTATTGGTACAATTGACCACTCTTCCTGCCTGAGGGGAGCTCCCTTGCCAGGTCAGTTCACAGAGCACTGACAGGTCTACAGATGTGCTGCCCTTGGATCATACACCCAGTTGGCTGAGGACAGGCTGTAGGAGCCTGTGGCCAGTTTTCCTTGGAAGTGGGTATGGGCATTCTAGGAATTGAAAGTGTAAGAGATTCCTTTCTCAGTTCAGAGAGTCCATCCAATTTAAGGCAGAGCCTGGGTCAGAGGTTAAAGAGCCTGGGTCAGGAGGGCAAAGCCCTGCCCTTAGAGAAATGAAAGCTGGTGAGATTGTCAGGATCACAGCCCCAGATGGGAAACTGAGTCAAAATCCAGTCAGATATTTAGGACAAACTTGGCAGAGAATAGTATAAGGCTACCACATAACGCACACTTGAGTGCCCATGGCTCACTCCAGGCGTAAGAGATTTCAGGCTTGGGATAGCATGACAAGTGGAGGTAGATTTGTATGGATTGTAACACAATTGAGTCTTGCTTAGGATTAGTTCAGACCTGAGCCATGTTGAATCAACACCCTTAATGCCTATGATCTTCTATAGCAGTGGTTCTCAACCTGTGGGTCGTGACCCCTTTGGACTGTATTAAAGGTTTGCGGCATTAGGAAGGTTGAGAACCACTGCTCTATAGAAACCCATAGATATGTTTGCATTATACAGGGAGGAAACTTTTCCTCTCTAAAGAGTTTATTCTTTAGCTAATAGTGAGTCAGGAAACATGTGCTGAACTTTTGATTTGGGAACTTTGAATTTAAACATCACAAACAGATCCCGATTCTACTCAAAAGGGCATTTCTGTGTTTAATTTTTCCCCTTAACATGTATGTTAGTTTCCCACGGCTGCTTTAACAAATTATCATGAACGTGGATATCTTAAAACATCAGACATTGATTCTATCACAGTTCTGGAGGCTGGAAGTCCAAAATCAAGGTATAGGCAGGACCGTGTGTTCCCTCTGAAATCCCTGGAGAAGAATCCTTCCTTGTCTCTTCCCAGTTTCTGATGGTTGCCGGCAATTCTTGGTGTTCCTGTGGTTACAGCTGCATCGCTCCAGTTTCCACCTGTCTTTATATGGCCATTTTCTCATGTTTCTCTGTTTTCTCTTTGTGTAAGGACACCAGCTATCAGATCAAGGGCCCACTCTGATGAGGTATCACTTCATTCAAACTAATTATGTCCTCTGAAGTTCAGTGTAGACATGAATTTTGGGAGGATATTATTCAATCCACTATAACATGTTGACATTTTCCAATCTTTGGTCAAATTAATAAAGGAAAATACCCTATGCTTTTCTTAGTCTCTTTGGATGAAGTGTATTTATTACATGTATCTCTAAAACGAATCTTTGATCTGGCTGTCACCTCACAGAATCTCAAGGGTTCTAAGCAGAAAGAACAGATGCCTAGTCAATGGGATTTGGGTTCTAAACCCCCATGCTCCCTGCCCTTAGTTTCTAGAGATTTGGGCTGAACCACTGGGCCTCTGGTCTAAACCCTTGAATAAAACAAGAAAATCTTCTCTACGGGCCCAGAGTCTATGATTTTCCCTAGTGACAAGAGTTCAAAAAGGATTCACTCAAATGAAAACTGCCCCAAAGGAAAGAAGAAGTTAACCTCTCTACAGTGAAGGAGCAACAGACACAGAGGATAAAGGTGTGGACTTTGGGGTCAAGTCTAACATGAGTTCAGATCCTAGTTTTTCCTCTTACAAGTGAGGGGACCTTGTCTAGACTAGTGAGTTTCCTCATTGGAACAGTGGAGATAATATCTTCCTTATCAGATATTGTAAAGTATATGAGGCTGGACATAGTGGCTTACATCTATAATCCTAGCATCTGGGAGGCTGAGGTAGGTGGATTGCTTGAGCTCAGGAGTTCAAGACCAGCCTGAGCAAGAGTGAGACCTCCTCTCTACTAAAAATAGAAAAAGTTATCTGGGCATTTTGGTGGATGCCTGTTGTCCCAGCTAGTTAGATGCCTGTTGTCTCAGCTATTTGGCTGAGACAAGAGAATCACTTGAGCCCAAGAGTTTGAGGTTTGTGTGAGCTATGATACCCAGGATGACTATACTCTACCCAGGATGACTGAGTGAGACTCTGTTTCTCAAAAAACACAAAAACAGTGTATGAGATAATCTATGTAATGTTCTTTAGCATGGAAAGTGCTAGCTATAATCTTTACTAAAGCCTAGAACAATTGGCCTAAACCGCTCGTATCAGGCTTATTGTCTCTTGCTACCCCCCCCCCCCATTACCACTGAGCTTCCTACAGCAGAAGGCTCTCTCTAAGATCCTCTCTCATCAGACACACGAGAGCCAAGTTCTCTGAAAACACAAAGCAAAGCAAAGTAGAGTTTTTAAGCTTTAGAGGTTGCAAACTGGTAGCTCCCTGCCCAGATTCCACCCTTCATGAGTCTTATTTGGCCTGGAAATTTTTCTAAATTTGAAATTCATTACTCATTTTAGAAATCCAGAGATGTTTTGCAAAAATTCAAATTCCTGATTAAAAAAATTGGAAGACCAGGCAATACTAAGCCTGAATTGTCCTATGATTAAGTGCCCATTTCCAGTACTATGCAAATTGGTACTTGTGAGAGCGAAAGGAAGCTCTATTAATAATTATACCTAAATACCCAGTGTTAACTGAGACTGCCCGGGGCAAACTGGTTTGTGTGGTCAGTCACCTTACCTAGGATTCCAGGGGTCTGGGGCCAAGAAGGTATGGGTGCCTCCTGCTGGGGGTCTCGTCTCTGTTCGTCTAGTGCAGGGGTCCTCAAACTACGGCCCGCGGGCCCCATGTGGCCCACTGAGGACATTTATCCAGCCTGCTGAGTGTTTTTGCTGCCACTGCCTGTCCTGCTTAGCAACCGACTCCTCCTGGGCCCGCAGTGCGCATGTGTGGAATGTGAGCCAAACTCTCCGACTCCCCTGCATTTATATTCTGATTGCTATTCAGTTGTCTATGATGTTGTATGTTGTGTGCTGTGTAAGCCCCGGTTCACACTGTTGCGATCTCTGAGCAGTGTGAGTTCAGCCACATGCTTGTATGGCTGAACTTGCATTTGGTTTGGAAGAAAAAGGGCATATGTGCTTTCTTTTTTCCTGCAGTGGAATCTGATCACGTGGGTCTTCTTGCTCATGCGATCAGATGCCTGTGCGAGTTCACAGATCGCAGTGCGGCTCGCACAGGGTAGTGTGAACTGGGAAGGTGGTGGAGGAACAGGCTCTGTAATTGTGCTGGTTTCCGCACCGCACCAGTGTGAGCCTGAAGTAAAAGCAGACTTCCACCAATATGAGCACTGGTGAGGCTGAAATGATGGACACTGGACTGGCAAGGCTGCATTGATGGACACTGGACTGGCAAGGCTGCATTGATGGACACTGATCAGACTGCATTGATGGGCAGTGCAGTCTGTATTTCTCTGTGTGGGCAAAGTTATTGCTGGTATATTGTTTTTGTAACATTGTATATATATTGGTATTTTACTAATAGCAATTTGGAATCCCTAGGAAATAATGATATCAAGAAAGAGAAAAATTGAGTCAGAGTGTAGGATATTCAAAAAGCAGTGGACTTTATGATTACTTTCTCATACAGTACAAGGAAAGAGCTGTGTGTTTGATATGCCAAAATATAGTCTGTGTTAAGAATACAATTTGCGTCAGCACTATCAAACTCAACATAAAGATAAATATGATTGTTTGGTTGGAAAAGTGAAAAAAGATAAAATATTAAAACTGAAAAATACATTGACAACTCAGCAAAATACTTTCGTGAAGCAGAAGCAGCTAAATATTTCATCACTGCGAGCAATTTTTCAAGTTGCCAAGCTAATAGTGTGTCCCGGCAGACCATTTGTGGAGGGAGAATTTGTTAAAGAATGCCTTCTTTCTGTTGCCAAAGAGATGTGTCCAGAGAAGGCCGATTTATTTAGTACAGTGAATCTTTCAGGACCTACAATTACACAAAGGATTGAAGAAATGGGAGACAATTGGCATCAGCATTTGCAAAACTCAGCAAAAAACTTTCCTATTTTTCCTTGGCACTTGACGAAAGTAATGATGTTCTTGATTCTCCACAACTTCTAATTTTTATTCGTGGGATGAATGACTATTTTGAAGTCACAGAAGAGCTTGCTGCACTGCAAAGTATCAAAGGAACAACTACAGGACAGGATATCTGTGAAAAGGTTTGCCAAACTGTGAATGGTTTGGAGCTGGACTGGGCCAAACTAGCCAGTGTGACAACTGAGGGTGCTCCTAGCATGGTGGGGTCTAAGAAAGGAATAATTGCTTGCATTAACCAAGAGATGGACAAACATAACCTTTCTCATCCAATAGCCATACACTGCCTCATCCACCACCAAGCGCTGTGTAGTAAATCACTGAAGTGGGATTCTGTTATGAAAATTGTGGTATCTTATGTTAACTTCATTAGAGCTAATGCATTAAACCACGGACAATTTCAGGAATTTCTGTCTGAGCTAAATGTTGCCTATGAAGATGTTCTGTACCACATACAAGTCCGTTGGCTGAGTTGAGGGAGATTTTTGAAACATTTCTATGAGTTACTTCCACAGATTACAGCTTTTCTGCTTTCAAAAAACAAAGAAGCACCAGAGCTCAATGATACAGAATGGAAATGGCACCTTTCCTTTCTGACAGATGTAACAGAGCTACTCAACAGTTTCAATGTGCAACTTCAAGGAAAGGGGAAGCTCATCTGTGATATGCAATCACATGTGAAAGCACTTGAGCACAATTAGGCCTCCCCATCAAACAAGTGAAGGAGGAAAATTTCTGCTGTCTCCCTGCAACTCAAAATCTGTTAGTGGAAAAACCATTGGTTGCATTCCCAAACAAAATATGTGTGGATTCACTGGAAAAGTTGCAAAAGGAGTTCCAATTTAGATTTAAAGAGCTTCATCTCCATGAACAGGACATACAGCTTTTCCGCAACCCATTTTCTATTGACATTGAAAATGTGGATAC
>CAUYPK010105918.1:0-10784 GCA_963574355.1 Loris lydekkerianus
ATCTCAGGAATGGAAGAAAAAGTATCCAATGTACTCAGCCTTACTATGAAGCTAAATTATAGCTTTCACATGAAGGCTATAACCCAACTATAGCACAAGGTCCAAGGAAGCGTAAGGGAGGGGGGAGGTTAGGGTGGAGAAAAGGTAATGGGTGGGGTCACACCTACAGTGCATTTTAGAATGGGTACAGGCAAAACTCATTAATTCAGAATACAAATGTCTACGTACAATAACTAAGAAAATGCCATGAAGGCTACATTGAACAGTTTCATGAGAATATTTGATATTGTTTATGTAAACAACACATTGTACCCCTTGATTCACAAATGTACACAGCTATGATTTAACAATAAAAAAAAATGTAGAACTTTCATGGAATTTCATTGAATATATAGATCAATTTTGGCAACTTTAAAATAGAACTGGTAGTCACTGGTACATAGGGGATTGAGGCAGGATAGATTGAGCCCAGGAGTTCAAGTCTGCAGTGAGCTATTGTGTCTATACACTCCAACCTGTGTGACTGAATGAGAATCCATCTTTAAAAATATACATACATGCATATGTGTATATGAATAAAGTATAGAATCTTCAGTTTATTAACTTGGAACATTTACCCATTCATCCCTTTTTTCACTTTCTGTGACATTCTATTCTTTTTTACTAAAAGATGACTTCTACATTTTTATTAATTTTGCAGATAAGTGAGGTTTTTGAGAGCATGTTTTCATTGGTTACATTCATTGAGGTATAATTTCAAACCAGTAAAGTTCACTCTGTGTAAAGTTCTATGAGTTCCAACAAGCCCCTTCAACAGTAGACCCACCACCATAATGGAGAAATAGAGATGTTCCATCACACTAAAAATCTTCCTCCATCGGAAAACTGCCCCTCTGTAGACAAACTACTTCCCCCTCCTTCTCAATCCCTTCTTTCAGCTTCTAGAAAGTGTCTCCTCCATACTTAACCAAGAAGTTTTCCTGCTGAAACCATAATTCATGTGGAAGCAGGTGGCCTTACTTATGGTCCTAGGCAAACATGTCCTCTGGAGTGGCAAACAATGGCTGATACCTCTGGGTTTGAAGCTGACATTATGTCTCTACCTATTTAGTTTTCCAAACAGTCTATTGCTGTGCTCTCCTCTTTTGTGTCTGGTTGCTACTTCCAAGACTCCTTCACTGGTCCCTTTACTTCTTCCTGAAAAAGATTCTTCCCCTGCCCTTTGGCTTACCTACAGCTACTTGACCTTCAATTTTCAGCCTACATGGTACTTTATCAGAGAAGGCTTTTGCACCTTTCCTTACCTCCTCCCCCAGATGAGGGAGGATGCTGTGTTACATGCTCCCAAAGCAACATGTATTTTCTGTGACAATGTTTCACCACTTAGAATTGCTACAGAAACATTTTGTAAGATTTTGTTTAATTGTAAAATTTGTTTCATGCCTGACTTCTGAAGTACTAAAGTCAGTGTTGCTGTGCTGTAGACCGCAGTTATCAGAAGCTACTATAGGGTCTGGTACATGGAATTTGTTGCAGATGAATTTCAACTGGCTGATTCTGAAACATCCACAGTGATGTTACCCAACGTGCCATTCTCAGCAGCCCCTCTTGCTTCTTTCCTGAGATATTTCCTTTCTCTTCCTTGCTAATCTTTTCCTCTTCCCCTTTCCTTATTCTCATGCTTGTTCCATGTGAGCTCAAACATGCCCATGACATCAGGCCACCACTCTGGATGATCCCTGCCCCAGCCCGACTCCAGATTTCTGAATTCGTGTACTTGCCTGCCCTTAGAAATCTCTACTTAGAAACCTAAAAGCACCTATCAAAGGCCTCTGAACTATTCCCTAACTCTATTCTTCCTTCACAATTACTCCCAATTTTCTCTTTGTCCTCTCGTGCCTAAAATCTCAGTTTATAATACCATCATCCAGTGATTCTCTTAAGCCAGAATTGTGGTGATCATGTTATATTCAGCCTTTACCCTGCTATCTGTTCACTAGCATTGATTGCTTCCTAAATGGAAAACTTAGGAAGCAGAGCATGATGGTGGATGGGATAGACATTTATCTCAGCTCTCGAGGAACAACATGTGAGAGTGAGTGGGCTAGATCATTCCCAGCTTTGAATATTGGTGTGGACAGGCAGTTCAGGGTGTGCAACAAAGTGGCAGATTGCTGGACTTGGAGTGTAATCTGGAGCCACAGAAACTGCCAGGAATATTTCTGTGCTGCTGCTGAGGCAGCAGTGGTGGCAGCAGCAGTGGCAACCAGCACTCCCCCACCCCCCCATGGAGGATTACAATTCTCAGTTCCTGGTGAAACTAGGTGTTGTGTGGAAAGATTCGTGAAGTGTGGACTCCTGGCAGAATTTGGCAGCCAGATGTGGGTGCTGTCTGGAACAGCATTGCCGGGGCTAGGCGTGGGAGAGACACTCAAATGGGAAAGATCCTGGATAGGGAACAGACATGTTTTGAAATTTGGGAAATGGTGACTGCCACAAGCACCATTCCGTGGGGGCCAGGTGTGGCAATTTGAGTCTCACCTGTAGGCAGCCATCCTGCACCAAAAGCAGTCCCAGGATATCCTGCACTTCATGGGAACTATTGCAGGGAGAATTTGTGAAACCTTCCCATGAAGATTTTTTGAGATCTGTGGAAGGTCTAAGGGACAAGCGGGTAGCCAGGCAACCACCAAGAACAGTGAAAGCTGGGAATCAGGTATAAGCCTGGAAACTACTCACAGTGTCACCTGGTTTCAAGAAAGTATATTACAGGGCAGTGCCTGTGGCTCAGTTACTAGGGTGCGGGCCCCATATACTGAGAGTGGTGAGTTCAAACCAGGCCTTGGCCAAACTGCAACAACAACAACAAAAATTAGCCAAGAATTGTGGTGGGCGCCTGCAGTCCTAGCTACTTGGGAGACTGAGGCAAGAGAATCACCTAAGTCCAAGAGCTGGAGGTTGCTGTGAGTTGTGACACCATAGCACTCTACTGAAGAAAGTATATTGCAGCATAAATACATTCCTACTAATGTTGATCCTTACGGCATACATATGGTCGTTTATATATATGAATAATATTCTTGTTGGTGGTACCTTTCTTTCTTTTTTCTTTGCTCTTTCTTTTTGCTCTTTTGTGTCTTTTCCTTTTCTTTCTCATAGGAGTTATTGTTAATTTATTATTATTATTATTGCTGTTTTTGGCCGGGGCTGGGCTTGAACCCACCACCTCTGGCATATGGGACTGGTGCCCTACTCCTTTGAGCCACAGGTGCCACCCTATTGTTATTTTTTTAAAATTATTTTTAATACTATTTTTTTTTCTCTTCCTCCCTTCTTATGGTTGCTGAGAGTGCTTACATCATGCTATTTGAGTTTTTTGGTTTTTTTCTATATTTTGAATTTGTTTTTGTCTGTTTGTTTATTTGTTTCTGATTATCTGTTTGTGGGTCTGTGTGCTTGTGTTCCTTGCTACTTTTTTGTTTGCTTATTTATTAATTTTGTTTCAACGTGTCTTATGTTTTGGTTTCAACATGTCTTATCTTCAGGTTGGCTATTTTTCCTAACTCCAATTTTTACATTCAACAAGAATAAGGGGGTATGGGTGATGGTGGCTGACTGGAGCCAGCTTTCAACAGAAACTCCAGTCCAGAGGGAGACATAACAGCCAGAAAGAACCCAACAAAGCCAAAGGGTGGGAGCTGAGCTGAGAGAAGAGATAGAGAATTGTACGTCTTCTCTGCTGAGGCAAGATGAAACACCAAGGAAATAAATTTCAGGTACAGAATTCATCCCAAAGAGGACACATTTTCTGCTTGCTTGCTGTGGGATCTCTGCTAGTAAGTGGTAAACTGAGGTTCTCTTCTCTCACCCCACCATAGCGAGTTGCTGAAAGCTGGGACTCCTTCTCAAGAGAGTCCCTGCTGTGAGAATGGGAATTCTCCGAAGGAAATTTGAACAAATATTTTCCCTGCCACCTTGAATTTCCATTCCACTCTTCCCCCCTTGACTGGCAGTCTAGAAGTCCAATTCCTGCAGAGACCAGAATGTCCACATTTATTGGCTAGGATGGCGGCAGTGCAGCAATGCTGTAATTGTGAATCTAGTAACAGTGCAGATAGGCAAAGAGGGAAGGTGTCTGGCCTGGCTCTAAGAAATGCAACTCAGCAGCAGGCAGAGGCTTGGTTCTCCATGCAATGGGTGGAGACTCAGGAACTGCTGAGGCACGGGAACCCAAGTGGAGACACCTCCCACCCAGAATCAGCATAAATAGAGCAATCCCACTAGGATCTAATTTTGGAGAGTCACCTTCCCAACTCTGTGGACTGCCAGAGGGAGCCAAACCTCTCCCTATAGGGATACCACAGCTGCAGAGCAGCTGGGGCAAAGGTGCAGTGGCTGAGGGAGAAATACATTTGCTGTCTTGATATTCTCAGATTTAGATTGAGCTCAGATGGAACACTCCCCAGTTGCCATTGAGTACCTGAGGCAGGCAAGCTTCAGCTCCTCCTGCTGGCTGGTGGCAGAAGGTGGTGGCTGGGCCGAGCAGGCATTGACTTTACTTTGACTCTGGCAATTGCAAAGCCCTGACACATTTGCTTATTGGGCAGAACTTGGCCACAGAGACAAGGTTAACAGAGATTTGTGGTGGGGTTACCAGAGACTGGGGTCACCAGAGACCGGTGGTGAAGGAGGTGTAAGGTGGGGAAGAGGCATAAGCCCCCTTGGTCTAAACCTTCTACTGGACAGGCCTTTATGACTCCATAGAGCACTGGAGTGAGCCATGCTTGAGCTACCAGTAGACCCCTGCTATCTAGTTGTGGGAGTCTTTTGAACTCTCCTGTGAGAGGGTGTGCACTGACTGAAACAAGTGGTTTGGAACTCTTGATCTGGACAAATCACCCAAGGACCCTCCAAGGTGGTTTTCTGGTTCTGTTGTAGTGAGAAGGTTTGGTTTTCCGTTTGCAGTTGGTGCCTGTGGGGAGAAGGATGTCTTAGTTGCTTGTATTTCTACACAGCTGAGACTTCAACCCAGAGTCACTGATTCACTAGGATTGGACAGTGATCAGCTGAATACAAGACAGAGCCACCTAGCCCCACCACACCCAGCAGGTCTCCAGAGTCTCAGGCTATAGTATTGTACTGGTCCTTTGCAAAGTTGTAGGGGAAAAACTGCAGTCACCAGCCCCAGCTCTTTGGCAAAGGGCTGGTTACCACAACCCCAGAAGCCCCCAATCCAATTTCACCTTACCTGCTCATCTAGCCAAATGATGAAAAGCAATCATGAGGCAGAATCAGCATAAAAACTCTGGCAACATGAATAATCAGAGCAGATCAACTCCCCCAAGGAATGACAAAGCTGCCACACCAGAGGATCCCATTCATAAACAAATGGCTGAGATGTCAGAAATCAAGTTTAGAATATGGATGGCAAATAAGATTAACAGAAAGGAAGTAAAGTTGGAATTAGAAATTCTACAAATAATTCAAAAGTTGTCTCAAGAATTCAATGAATTCAAAGACAAAATCACTAAGATTTTGAAACATGGAGAAAAGAAGTTGCAGCCTTCCAAGATATGAGATATATAGTAGATTCCCTCAGTAACAGAATGAAGCAGGCAGAAGACATAATTTTTGACATCAAAAACAAAGCTTTTGAACAGTCCCAAATGCTCAAAGAGGAAGAGAAGTGGAGAACAAAAAATGGATCATTCTCTCAGAGAGCTCTGGGATAATTCCAAGAAAACAAATATTCGCCTTTTAGGAATTCCTGAAGTAAATGAGATTGCTTCTAAAGACCCAGATGCTCTAAGAGATAATTGAGGAGAACTTCCCAAACATAGCAAGAGATTCTGAAATTCAGATAGTGGACAGTTTCAGAACCCCAGCATGACTCAACCCAAATAAAGCATCTTCCAGACATATTATAATTAACTTCACCAAAGTTAATATGAAGGATAAAATTCTGAAAGCAGCCAGACATAAGAAAACCATAACCTACAAGGGGAAGCATGTTAGAACGACTGCAGATCTCTCTGCTGAGACTTTTATGCTAGAAGAAGATGGTCATCTAACCTCAACCTCCTAAAACAAAGCAATTTTGAACCCAGGATCCTGTTTCCAGCTATACTGAATTTCATTTATGATGGAGAAATTAAATACTTTAACGACATTCACATGCTGAATAAATTTGCCATAACTAAACCAGCTCTCCAGGATATTCTCAGCCCCAACGTCCACAATGACCATCACAATGCTTTACCACCAAAGTAAACTCACTCAGAAATTTTTGATCAAATCCCAACTTCCACAGTGACAAAAGGATTAAAAATTTCCTCTTGACTTGCAAAAAATTCGACATCCAAAATAATACCAGGCTTATCACTACTCTCAATTAATGTGAATGGCTTAAATTGCCCACTAAAGAGGCACAGGTTGGCTGACTGGATACAAAACCTCAGTCCAGATATCTGCTGCATACAATAATCTCATCTTAACTTAAAAGATAAATATAGACTCAAGGTAAAGGGATGGTCATCTATAATTCAGGCAAATGGAAATCAGAAATAAAGCGGTGTTATAATTTTATTCCCAGATACAATATGCTTTAAACCAACAAAAGTAAAGAAAGATAAGGCTCATATTTGATAAGGGAAACACACAACATGATGATATTTCAACAATTAATATTTATGCACTGAACCAGAATGCTCCTCAATTAAGAAGAGAGACTCAAACTGACAAGAGCAATTTGAGTACCTCCAGTACTATAATAGTTAGAGATTTTAAAACACCTTTGGCTGTGTTGGATAGATTTTCCAATAAGAAATAAAGCAAATAAATTTTAGACTTAAACTTAAACATTCAACTATTGGATAAAACAGATATCTACAGAACATTTCAACCGAACAAACTGAACACACATTCTTCTCATCAGCACATGGAACATCCTCCAAAGTTGATTACATCTTAGGTCACAAGGCTAAACTCAGCACATTTTAAAAAATAGAAATTATTCCTTGTATCTCGTCAGACCATCATGGAATAAAAGTAGAACTCAGTAACAACAGGAATCTACAAATTCAAGACAGACATGGAAAATAAATAATCTTATGCTAAATGATAGCTGGGTCATAGATTATATTAAGAAATAAATTACCAAATTTTTCAAACAAAAGGATAATAAACACACAAACTACCATAACCTGTAGGATACTGCAAAGGCAGTCCAAAGAGGGAAATTTATAGCATTGCAAGCCTTCCTCAAGAGAATGAAAAGAGAGGAAATAAAAAGCTTAATGGGACATCTCAAGCAACTGGAAAAGGAAAAACATTCCAACCCCAAACCCAGCAGAAGAAAATAAATAACCAAAATTAGAGCAGAATTAAATGAAATTGAAAATAAAAGAATTATACAATAGATCCATGAGTCAAAAAGTTGGTTTTTTAAAAATGTCAATAAAATAGATAAACCTTTGGCTAACCTAACCAGAAATGAAAGAGTAAAATTTCTAATTTTATCAATCAGAAATTACAGAGATGAGATAACCACAGACTCTGCAGAAATTTAAAAAATCCTTAATGAATATTATAAAAAACTAATCTCAGAAATCTGAAACTCTGACAGAAATAGACCAATACTTGAAAGCTCGCCACCTTCCTAGACTTAGCAAGGAAGAAGTGGAAATGTTGAACAGACCTATATCAAGTTCTGAAATAGCATCAATGATACAAAATCTTCCCAAAAAGGAAAGTCCAGGACCAGATGAGTTCACATCAGAATTCTACCAAACCTTTAAAGAGGAAATAGTACCTATATTACTTAACCTTTTCCAAAACATAGAAAAAGAAGAAATACTTCCCAACACATTCTAAGAAGCAAACATCACCCTGATCCCCAAACTAGGACAACACCCAACAAGAAAATAAAATTATACACCAATATTTCTAATGAATATTGATGCAAAAATATTCAATAAGATCCTAGCAAACAGAATCCAGCAACACATCAAACAAATTATACACCACAACCAAGTGGGTTTTATCCCAGAGTCTTAAGGCTGGTTCAATATATGTAAATCTATAAAAATAATACATCACATTAACAAATTAAAAAAACAAAAACCATATGATTATCTCAATTGTTGCAGAAAAGCTCTTGATAATATACAGCATCCTTTCATGATCAGAACACTTAAGAAAATAGGTATGGAAGGGGCATTTCTTAAACTGATAAAGGCCATCTACAGTAAACCCACTGTCAATATTATATTGAAAGGAGTAAAATTGAAAACATTTTCCACTCAGATTAGGAACCAGGCAAGTTTTCCCACTGTCTCCTCTGCTTTTTCACATTGCAATGGAATTCTTAGCCATTGTAATCAGGCAAGAGAAGGCAATCAAGGGTATCCATATAGGTCAAAGAAGATCAAATTTTCACATTTCACAGATGATATGATTGTATACGTGGAAAACCCGAGGTACTCAAGTACAAAACTCTTAGAAGTGATCGAGGAATACAGCAGCGTCTCAGGCTACAAAATCAATACTCACAAATCAGTAGCATTTATATATACCAACAATAGTCAAGCTTAAAAAGCAGTCAAGGACTCTATTCCCTTTACAGTAGTGCCAATGAAAATGAAATATCTGGGAGTGTGCCTAACAAAGGACATGAAAGATCTCCATAAAGAGAACTATGAAACTGAGAAAAGAAATAGCTGAAGATGTCAATGAATGGAAAAACATACCATGCTCATGGCTGGGAGGAATCAACTTTGTTAAAATCTCCATCCTATTGAAAGCAATCTCCAGATTTAATCAAATCCCTATGAAAGCACATCTGTCATACTTTAAAGATCTGGAAAAACTAGTACTTCATCTTATATGGAAACAGAAAAAAAAACTCAAATAGCTAAGACATTATTCAGAAATCAAAACAAATCAGGTGGAATCTCTCTATCAGACTTCAGACTATACTATAAATCTATAGTGATCAAAACAGCATGGTACTGGCACAAAAATAGAGAGGTAGATGTATGGAATAGAATTGAGAACCAAAAGATGAATCTGGTTACTTATCATCATTTGATCTTTGATAAGCCTATCAAACATATAAATTGGGGTAAAGACTCCCTATTTAACAAAAGGTGCTGGGTGAATTGGCTGGCGACTTGTAGAAGACTGAAACTGGACCCACACCTTTCACCTCTAACAGAAATTGACTCTCACTGGATAAAGACTTAAACTTAAGACATTAAAACAAAGATTCTTGGAGAGAATGCAGGGGAAAAACTTGAAGAAATTGGCCTTAGATAAAAAATTATGAGGATGACCCCCAGGGCAATTGAAGCAATACCAAAAATACATTACTTGGATCTGATCAAACTAAAAAGCTTCTGCACTGCCAATAACACAGTAAGTAAAACAAGTAGACTGCCCTCAGAATGGGAGAGGATATTTGCAGGTTATGTTTCTGACAAAGGTCTGATAGCCAGAATCCACAGAGAACTCAACTTATTAATAAGAAAAGAACAAGTGATCCCATTTCACTATGGGCAAGAGACTTGAACAGAAGCTTCTCTGAAGAAGATAGGTGTCTGGTCTACAGGCATATGAAAAATTGCTCATCATCTTTAATCATCAGAGAAATGCAAATCAAAACCACTTTGAGATACCATCTAACTCCAGTAAGAATAGCCCACTTCACAAAATCCCAAAACTACAGATGTTGGCATGGATGTGGAGAAAAGGGACACTTCTGCACTGCTGCTGGAAATGCAAATTAATACGTTCCTTTTGGAAAGAAATTTGGAGAACACTCAGGGATCTGAAAATAGACCTGCCATTGGATCCTGCAATTCCTCTACTAGGAGTATATCCAAAAGACCAAAAATCACTTTGCAAAAAAGGTACTGTATATACTCGAGTAGAAGCCAAGTTTTTTTGGCACAAAATTTGTGCCAAAAAACCTGAACTCAGCACAAATTTTGTGCCTAAAAAAACTCGGCTTATATTCGAGTATATACGGTATTTCCACCAGATTATTCATTGCAGCTCAATTCATAATAGCCATGTCATGGAAGAATCCCAAGTGCCTGTCGACCCATGAATGGATTAATAAATTTTGATATATGTATGTCATGGAATACTATGCAGCCTTAAAAAATATGAAGACTTTACCTCTTTTATGTTTACATGGATGGACGTGGAACATATTCTCCTAAGTAAAGTACCTCAAGAATGGAAGAAAAAGTATCCAATGTACTTCTATGAAACCAATTTATGTTTACTCACACTTTCTTATGAAAGATAGATCACGACTATAGCCCAGGATGAAGGAGAGAAATGGAGTGGGAAGAGAGGGGACAGGGGAAGTTTGATAGAGGTAGGGTAAACAGTGGGACCTCACCTATGGAGCATATTGCAAGGGTACAAGTCAAATCTAACAAGTATAGAACATAAATGTCTTAATCCAATAATCATGTAAATGAAGTGAAAGCTATATTAATTAGTTTGATGTAAGCACTCCAAATTGTAAAAAATTGGGCAGTGCCTGTGGCTCAAAGGAGTAGGGTGCTGGCCCCATATGCCAGAGGTTGTGGGTTCAAACCCAGCCCCAGTCAAAAAAAAAATTCAAATTGTATAAAAAATCAACACATTGTACCCCACATAAGCATAAATGTATTCACGATCTATGTGTATATAACTTAAGAAAAAAAAGTAAATGAATGAATAAATAAATGGAAAACTCTCAGCTCTATTCCTGCTTCTCCACCCACCTTCAC
>CAUYPK010105921.1:0-15262 GCA_963574355.1 Loris lydekkerianus
TGGCCTGCAATAAACATTCTGGTACAGATGTCTTTGTTATATTGTGACTTTTGGTCTTCTGGGTATAAACCTAGAAGAGGAATTACAGGATCGAAAGGCAGGTCTATTTTTAGGTCTCTAAGTATTCTCCAAACATCCTTCTAGAAGGAACGTATTAGTGGGCATTCCCACCAGCAGTGTAGAAGTGTGCCCTTTCCTCCACATCCACGCCAACATCTCTGGTTTTGGGATTTTGTTATGTGGGCTACTCTTACTGGGAACGTCACAGCTTTTAAAAAGGTTTAGATCTTTTAATTAAACACATTGTCATATTTCAAGTTTATCAAGCCTATCTTGGTTGACTATATTTTTTTCACAGTTCCGTATCTTTCTGATCATTTCTTAAATATGGTAATGTGCATATTATTATCCAATTGATAGCAGAGCTAATAGATATTTTCAGTTGATATGTAACTTTTACAATATACTTAACTGTTACAATATACTTTTACTGTTCTTAAAATTTAGTTTTTGTAAACTATTATTTTTCTTAAGGGAAGATGCCTTAATAATTCACCTGAGACTTTTCCTCAGCATTTGCAGCCAAATCACACCTTAGCTTCCACTTCAGATACCTTCTTCTTATCATGTGAACCACACTTTTAATAGCATAAAAAACGAAATCGAGTATTATTGTTAGTTACTAAAATCTTAGAGAAAATTCAAACTGGTTTAGAGAGTAATTCTATGCATTGGGTAACAATTCTAATAAAACCTGACCAAAAAATTAAACTTAGGACTTGGAGATGCTTTTCCTAATTCAGACACAGGCTTGCATAATGAACATTTTCCCACTAGAGCTGCAAGTAATAAAATATACAAGAAAACATTGCTTATTATTTCAGAAGGAGGGGAAAGAACGTGAAATGGTTTATTGCTAAGCACAGTCTTTGGAGGTAAGCCATTTAAAATGTAGGGAGAGTTTTATTGCTATCCTTGGAAGAGCTAGAGTGTACCTCCTTGTTTACTCCCCCAACTCTAGCTCAAGCATTATGCATGGAAGAATACTCAAAGGACAGAGCTATAAAATTAAGATGTTTTACTGCTCATCATGGTTCACTGGTTGAAAGGCTGCATTATTGCTTCTGTTAGGGGGGAGAAAGTCTGCATAAAAAGCATTCTACTTATTGTTGATGCCAAGACTACTTGGATTTATTTAGATTTTCACAATTCAGATTGCTGAGATCAAACTTAGGCTCGTTGCAAATTAATTAGTTACTCATTCATTAACTCTGGGAGAAAATTTAGATCTTTTCCCCAAAATTACACTGACCTACCATCCGAACAATTATTGTAAATAGTGGAAAACTGTGTTAACATCAGCAGTTCATATGAAAGAAAATGTAAGTTTGTTTGGCAACAAGTTAAAAATACATTATCCCTGAGATGAGACTTTCCAAATTTTTAAAGTCTTGGCCTTTATAAGTATAAATGTGTATCCAGCATAATGGATATATAAATAAGATATGATTTGATAATCGAACATATTAGTGTATACTGTGTGGTTCACCCCACATCTGGAGCATTATATTTAGTACTTGAAACAGAGTACAAAGAAGGGAGTGAAAACTTTAAGTACAAAAAAATCTTTAAGAGCTCCAGAGCTCTTCCAGAAAGTTATGAAGTTTCAACATGGCACTCGGGGGAATCTTTCTGTTTAGAAAAACATTAGAACAATTAGAGTTATTTTCATGAGCTATCATATAAAAAAAAACTATTAAATTAGTATAGTCTTTACAGTTCGGATGCATTTTAACATCAGATGTTTTTCTTAATCTCTATGACATCCCCCAAAAGAGACAAAGCAGAGATTGTACCCACATTACAAATAAGGAAAATGAGCTAAGAAAGATTAAGTAATTTGCACAATATCGCATAGCAAGGGGGAAACTCATGTCTCAAATACTTATATTGTTATTTTACACCTGGTGCTCTAGACAATTAAATCACAGTGGTCTCTAGCAAGTGTAATATTATGGTCAGAATTAAACGCTGATATGTAAAATAAAGGTGCGATGTTGGTACTTTTTTTTTTTTTTTTTTGGCCAGGGCTGGGTTTGAACACACCACCTCTGACATATGGAGCCAGCGCCTTACTCCTTTGAGCCACAGGGGCCACCCAGGGATGTTGGTACTTAAAGAAAAAGATAAGTGGAATAGAATGCAGAGTAAAAGGGTGGTTGTCAGGGTTGATGGGAGGGGTGGGATGGGCGGGTATAAAGGGCACAAAGTTTGAGTTGAACAGAAGGACCAAGTACTTGGCATCTGTTGTACAGCAAGGTGACTATAGTTAATATATTATAGACCTAAAAATTGGCAAAGAGATTAGATTTTAAGTGTTCTCAACAGACAAAAATAAGTGTTAAAGATGTGAGATGACAGATACATTAATTAGCTTGATTTAATCATTCCATAATGGATACATATATTGAAGCACCACACTGTATACCATACAGATATGCAGTTTTATTTGCCAGTAAAGCCATATGTATAAAGCACGTAGCTAACACAAGGCCGTATAGCAGAGTGTGAAAGCAGAGACACTGGGGACAGATCACCTCCCCTTACTTCTCTGCCCTTCCAATTACTACCTGTCTCATCACTTGTGAAATGATGTTAGTACCACCAGTCTTACAGGGTTTTTTCGAGGAGTAAATGAGATACTCTGTTGTAAAGTAATTTGCTGTGTGAACTCTATCAGTGTTAATGAATATAAAAATCTGTTATTGTCAGGCACCTGGAAGCTGTTAGCTGTGTTCTCTAACATGGGTGTTGATTTAGATGATGAATTTATGTATTTTTCATTTTGTAAAAGATATTCTGGAAATGCAGGGAGTGGAAGAAGGGCAGGAAACTGAAATAAAAAGCCTCCTGAATTCCTTTGCAATACCCCAGCAATCACAGCTTTGTTGGGGGTCACACGATGTCTTCTCCCAAACCATATATACTTTTTCCCTATAAATGCACATTCCATATGTGTTTAATCTGAGTCCAAAATGCAGTCACTGGAGTGGCTAGATGTGCATGCTAGCAGAGGCCTTAGTACACTAGAAGAGTCATAGCTATACTTACATACATGTGTTTCCTGTTGTTGTGAAATTTAATGCTGCAAAAATATGTTGTCATATTAATATGATTCCCCCCCCAACCTTGTTTTCTGACATAGGTATAATGTGACTTTGTTGCAAAAATGTTTCTAAAGTTTCCAGCTTTCTACTTGACATTCTTTCTAAGTTCACATACTGTATATTCAATGCTGGTGAAAATCAATTTCCCATATTTGCTTTGGTGTTCATAGGGAATGAAATGCACAGGAAAAAAGTACTCTGTTAACACATTTCACTAGGATAATCTGAACCAAGGTGAAGCAAACGCAGCTTTTCCTCTCTAGGCCCTGGAACAAAAGTGAGCTGTAATTCAGTCATGGTACATCTCAGGAGAAAATTACAATTTGTAAATATGTCACAAGAAGAAAAGGTGAATATTATTTTACAACTGTAACTCTGTCTTAGGTGCACATAAATATATGAAGTGAATACACTGTGTTCTCTGCTGGATTCATGTTTTTATCTATGCAAGTCACTTCCATGCCAACTAGCGAGAATTAGACTAGACCAACAGAATATAATCAGCTATTATGAACCCAGCATCATGTGCCTGTCTTGATCAGAGGCTAGAAATTTTTTCAATTGTTTTAAAATTTTATTGAAAGAAGAAAATTAATATTTAAGCTAATGTAGAAGAAAAAAGATACCTATAAAATATTATGATTAATAATCCCTGCATAAATCTGTGAATCTACATTATATATCAAGTAGAATGTTTTCCATTTCTCATTTCCAATTTTTTTTTTTTTGATGGCTGATTAGTAGTTTTCTTGTCTCTTTTATATTGTTTATTCTTTTTCCTCTCCATTATTCTTGTCAATCTTCTACTGCTCATTGCTTTGTTGATTTATTACACACACACACACATACCTCCTTTATAGCAAATGTAATGAGGCATAAATTATGTACAATACATTGCATGCATTTAAATATTAAACTTGTATAAATGTGGCAGATATACCTTCCTTTGAAATCACTAACAAATCCAAGCTATGGAAATTTCCCCCCTGAAGTTTCCTTGCTCACCCAGGTTAATCATCCCTCATAATATCCATTTCCAGAATCAGGTAATCACTTTACCATTCTGCAGCAATTTTCACGGTCTGCAATTTTAGGTAAAGTTTATAGGTTGAACCTTTCTATCTGGAGCTTCCAACTCATCATGAATTTAACACATGTCCATGTTGCTGTTTATATCAATAGTTTATTCCATTTTATGCTGAGCAGTACTTCATTGCATGCATATACCATAATGGCCTTACCTATTCACCAGATGACGAGCACTTGGGCTGTTCCCATTTGGGCTATTGTAAGTAATGCTGCTGTGAACATTTGTATGCAAATATTTGTGTAGATGCATTTTTATTTCTTTTTTTTTTTTAATTAAATCATAGCTGTGTACATTGATATGATCATGGGGCATCATATACTAGCTTCATAGACCTCTTTATTAAAATTTCTTAAAGTTCCTCTTTTTCCTGCTTTACCATTGCATTGATCTAGTAATATCTATAGATTCCACATCCAATTCTTTAAAATGTATGTTATAGGATGTTTATAATATAATCTTATTGGTCATAAGAGATCCAGGACAACCATTTATGTCTCCAAGTAAGAGAAATATATCTTTGTTGAATCTTGATTTCAAAACCTTTTAGATTAGCAATGATCATGGCTATAAAAACACAATGTGAAGGTTAGCTTGTAGATTTTAGACAACTTTGTAAATAGAAATTAATTTCCCTTTAGGTTCTGTGGGGTATTTTTCTACTAATGTTGTCTCCCTTCTGGAAACAGAAAAAAAGGGGGGAATGTAACATAGGCTATATCTTGAATTGAAAATGATTTAAAATGTTGAACTAATGGTACACAATGTATTACCTAATTAAAAATGTAATTTAAAATGTTTAAAGTCATGGGAAGATCCTCATTAATGAAGCTAAAAAAGAATAAACCCATAAAATTATTTTTCCAGCATCACTTTAATTTTTTCCACTAACGCTTGGATATTATTTATTTGTTTGTACATATGTACATATATACAGATTCTCTCTGGGAGGTGATTTTTATCTTTA
Organism: Loris lydekkerianus; assembly: GCA_963574355.1. NCBI lineage: Eukaryota > Metazoa > Chordata > Mammalia > Primates > Lorisidae > Loris > Loris lydekkerianus. The sequence goes on from CAUYPK010105921.1 coordinate 5,222, forward strand.
CTTTTTTTTATCTTGATTGTTTCTGTCTTTTTTTGATATTTTCAAATTTTGTCTAATCATATGTTTTCTTTTAAAAGTATATAAATCTAAAACAAAAGTTTCCAAATCTTTAAAATAGGTAATAATATGAGTTATTCTAGTTTAATAGTAAAGTTTGCATTTTATGTAGCACGTTTTCTCTTCTGAAAAGCACCATAAATTATAAACTATCATAATCGAAGGAGTAATAAACAGAAAATATTGGTCCTCAGTCTGTCGCAAATTATGTAAAAGTTGAGGGGACTTCACCTTTCTGGTTATCATTTTCTTCATCTCTGAACAGAAAAGGCTAGGGCAGATGACCTAAAAATCCCATTCTCACAGACCAAGGGGATCATTACTCAAAGGCTGCTCAGAGAAATACTGCACTATCTGTTTAACTCACATGTAATTTAAAATAATTATCTCAAAGTCTCTGTAAATTGAAAAAAATGTATCTAATTCTACAAACTGCAGTGTGATAAGCATAGTGGGTCTCCACAGTGATCTTGAATCTTTTGTAGGGAATTTCTCATTTTTGAGTTTGTTGTAAGAACCAATTCTCTTTGGCATATCTTTTCTATAACCATTTATGCTTCAGTTATTATTCGGAATGTTCCTAGGTGCAAGCTACAGTTAAAATACGTGTGGGAGGACATTAAATTTTGGATACCCAAAAATGTAATTTCAAGCATTTCTCCTAAATGAGAGAAAGAAAATAATCCAAAAACATTTTTATAATTCAGGTTGCCATGGGAATGTAGAATTTGCACATGTGCCAATTTGCGTGTGAATAAATCGAGACAGGATACAATTGATACGTGCTTATCTTGAGAGGCAGCTGGAGGAATTGTAAGGATGCTGGAGAGAGACGTCAATGTCTTGCCAGCTGACACCTTTGGACGAGTACAGTGTGTGGGAGAGATGTACAGTAATGAATGTGTGTGCAAGGAAAACTCTGTTGAAAAGCTATCTTACCATGGGCTAAATCCAGCTATTTTTACTGAAATTGCTACTTTGATTTGTTCTTCTCAGAATTTTCTGCCTGCTTGTCTCCTTCCCTGGGAATTGACCTTCTGAGAGGAGCAGGGAGGGTGAGCTCCTTGAGAAAGTGAAGAAGCAGAAAGCAATAGAGCTGAGATTCTGCGCAGGGAGAAAGTGAGAGGACGCTAAGAACCTCTGGTGGGGCGGCGAAGCAGGCAGCCGCACACCCACGGCCTCCAGAAACACATCAGCTAAAACCAGGGCTCAGCTTTAATAATAGCTTAATAATAACAGTATTTATAAAACATATCTCTCTAAAGAACGCAAAGCACTTCCCACCCACAATCTCACTGTGCCTGGGTAGGCCCAGCTACTCTACCCGTTAGGCAGAAAGCGTTAAGTATTTCCAGTTTTGAGAACCGTTGTACCTTTATTGCTAGAGCGCAGAGCGCAGAGAAGCCCGGAGCATGCAAAGCCTTGTTTCCTTACAGCTTGCCATCCTTCCCCTCGTGTGAAAAACAAACAACCCCCCCCCCCCACAATTTTACAAGATTTGTAAAATCTTGTGCTAATTTTTACAAGATTTGTAAAATCTTGTGCTAATTTTGCAACTTCGAAAGGGAGTTTTAGGAGTTTCTTGGTTTTTTCTCCCCTTCTCAATGTAACTTCTTCTTTTCCTGAATATAATTATCCATTTGCTTTTTAAATGACCTTCCACACAAAGCAGTGCTCTATAGGCTCTGTGTTTTAAAAAAGTCATTCAGACTTTAATTTCCGTTTTAAATCGCGTGATTTTCATACATACTATGCATGTCAAGCACTTTTCAGTAAGGGAGTTGGGTAGAATCAAAGAAGAAATCAATCTTGAAAATTTTCATAACCATGGGCAGCACCAATAATTTACATATAAACATGACTTTTGAGTATGTTTTTTAATTGTTGGGGCTTCATTGAGGGTACATAGAGCCAGGTGACACTGATTGCTCTTGTTAGGTAAGGACCCTCCTGTGGTATAGACATTTGCATTCTATCCTCTGATAGTCCTTATCGTGCTCTTATATTTCTTTGAAATTTTCAGATTTCAAAGAGTAACTTGAATTCAAAGACATTCAAATTTGAATTTATTATTTTCTCCTACTCTTTTCCTCTCTCTTCTCCTCGCTCTGACTGTGGAATTCAAGACTGCCAAAGATAAGAACTAAGCTCAGTGACTCCTTTTCCAACTTTTCCAAATATACAGCGAGGCATGAGTACATTCAACAGAGACTGTTGACTAATAGGTGACGAGTACAAGATGATTTATCCTTTTTTTAAGTTAGCGTGCGTATACATTTTAATGGGGGAGGAGGTACTAACAATGAGGGGTTGGCAAAAGAAATCATGACCACTGTGGGGCACTTCTTAATAGTTTCATTTGTTTGGAGCTTTCATCTGTTCACAAGAAAATGAAACGTGGAAGAACGTTTCCACGTTGAATGTGACTTATTTATATTAAAATGGAAATCCGATCTGTCTAAATAAAAGAAACACGTCATATTGGAACTAGAAAGATTTTGAAGAGTTTGACAAGCTCACCAAGTGGCCTAATTTTATGAAAATTTAAATGTCTTGTATGGAAATGACTCTTGTGGCAGAAATTTCAATCTTACCACTTGCCAAACTTTGCTACCCACTTAATGTTCGGTCGTTCATGCAAAGTTGGTGTGTAAATCTGTAGTTATATAACATAGTTCCACACTATGCCATCCTGGGGAACTTTATAACATACTCATTATTTGTTTCTGAACATTTTCCTGGATGCTTTTCAGAAGTCAATGCTAGAGCCAAGGTTGCCCTTGTCTTTAGAAAGACCTCAACTTGTGTTCAATATATAATCATCTACATGTGAATGTGATTCTTTTTCATTCTAATACTCATTTCCTTGAATCAATCTGGATGGAAAATAAAAGTGAACAAAATTGTTCCAATATGTATAAATATTGTCAACTTCATGTAGAAATTCTTATTTTAAAACTCTGGAGCCATATTTTTGGTGAAAGAAAAAGAGGAGCAAATGTACAAAATTCTTTCATTATTATGTTAGAAAATCAATAACTTATTTTTTTAAACTAGAGATTTGAATCATGTATTTTTACTTGGGATTGGCAGACTGTATTTTCAGAGTTCAGAAAGGAAAAACAGTGTTTTTTTGTTTGTTTGTTTGTTTTTCTTGAAACAATATGGCATATTCAATGTGATTTTCCAAATAAGATCAAATAATTTCTTGGCTTCATCTCCTTAATACCTCTATGGCAATAATAACCAGGTGTTTCCAGAAACTGTTTTCACAGCAGGGATTTTCCAAATATTTGTTTTGCTAATAACGTAATAGAATACCTACATTATCACTTCCTTCTTATCTACTTTTTCCACCTTCTTCTTGGAGTCTACTTTCTTCCTGGATTCATGATATACAGAAAGACAGAGTTTTTATTATTCATTTTTCACCCTGTCTTTGTATCTCTGTCATTCTTTCTCTTTTTATCTGTATGTATGATGTATGTACTATATGCAGGTATACTTGTAATTTTTAAATTATGATATGTCTCAAAAATATTGCTTTTATTGTATCATATCATTTAATTATTCACAAATAATAAACATACTTTTAATTTTCTTGTCCAAAAATGAATCATCTGTTTTCAAATTAGGTTGCTAATTAAGTTTTAAAGAATTTGACTTACTTTATCGAAATGCATCATTCTTCTGTTTTCATAATTGGTGGTTAAGGATAAGCATGTAAAATTTCAAAACCAAATTATACATCTTATAAAGAAAACAAATTATGCTCTGAAAGTCAATGGTACAATCAGTTTGTTGTCTTAAATACGTTTTTACTGTGCTGTTTGTGTCATTCCTGAGCTGAAATTTCCCTCAATATTTACTTAAAAAAATAATGTGGGAAACATTTTAGGAGAAATCTAAGCAACCCAGCACTAGATTCATATAGATCCCTGACTGGGTCAAGAACACTGTATTATCTAACCATGAATAGCATTGACTGGCTGTCCTTCATGTGGCTACTAAATTTGTTTTAACTTTGACTTTCCTAACACTGAAAATAATTTTGATAGCACCAATTAATATTGAGAAATACAAAAATGTTTATCCCCTTCATTAATACCCTCAGTAGACATTTATCAAATAATACTTTAAAATAAAAAATTATCAATTTAATCTTTTTTAAAAAGTTTTCTTTGATAGTAATTTTGTTTATCAATATTACAAAAAAGTTGGGTATAAAATTAAATAAAATGAAGTTGTCCTAGATGGCAACCAATTACTTGACAGTTGAATTTATGCTTTCTTTCCATCTTTCCCAGTTAGGACTGAATTTTAAAAACTATAAAAGTCAAGCAACCCCTCCCCCAAAATAATAAAACAAAATACTACTACAGAGAACCATGGAAGAATTATATTAATTTAGTTGGAAAATAAATTTTATAATGTGCATTTAATAAAAAATGCATTTAAAATATTAAAAATGTATATTTTCCATGGTATACATGCACCACAATTTGCTAGGAATATTATGCAGCTTTAAAGAAAGATGGGACTTTACCTCTTTCATGTTTACATGGATGGAGCTGGAACATATTCTTCTTAGCAAAACATCACAAGAATGGAAGAAAAAGTATCCAATTGTACTCAGCCCTACTATGAAGGTAAATTATAGCTTTCACATGAAAGCTATAACCCAACTATACCACGAGACTATGGGGAAAGGGCCAAGGAAGGGGAAGAGAGGAGAGATGTTTGGGTGGAGAGAGGGTAATGGGTGGGGCCACATCTATGGTGCATGTTAGAACGGATACAGGTGATTGCACTAATGTACATAGCTATGATTTAACAATAAAAAAAGGAGCAAAAGAACCATCCAGCTGCGCCTTTACAGAATTCCTGGTCCACAGATCCTTGACTATAATAAATGGATGTGGTTTTATGCCACAAAAAAAAAAAAAAAAAAAAGTATATGATCCATCCTTGGCTGCTCAGCATCTAGGGGAGCACCTGGCATTTGCTAGATGCAAAATGAATGTTTGTGGTATGCCAGGATATAATGAATAAGAATGGCTTATTCAGAGGTGGCTGTAAAGCACATAAGATCTCTTTGTGGTCCCTGTTTTGCACATGATAAAGCACTTGGAAAAGTCTTCGGCAATTGAAAGCCACATTGTCCCAGACTGATTTATGGGAGTGGCATGATCTTAGGAAAGGCTCATTATCTTTGGGGGAATCAAAATACAAGTCTCTAATGTAATTCTGTCTCACAAATGGTGTGAACACATTGGTTAAATACTTGAGTTTAAAATTTCATGATTGTATTAAAAGCAATCTGTCTTGCAAAAAAAAAAAAAAAAAAGAAATATTTATTTTAATATAAAAAAGTAAATGTTTTGTTGTTTTATATATATGCATAGATAAAGTATATATATGGTATCCTCTTTTTTTTTAATTCTTTCTCTTTTCACCCTTTCCTTGCTGATAGCAAGTGGGACACAGTGGAGACCTAGGAGGTTAATCACAGCAGAAACCAGGCTCAAAAAAGCCAGAAGAACTTTCTAATCTTGGCCCTAGTAAGAAACTAGTAGAAAGATCACATTACAGATCTTTTCTACTTTTTTTCTTTTTCTTTTCTTTTTCTTTTTTTTTTTTTTTTTGTTTGTTTGTTTGTTTTACCTTCTTCTTATCCAACTATTCCTTCTTTGGTTTTTTGTTTGCTTTGCTTCTTCTCTTCTTATTTATTTATTTATTTATTTATTTATTTATTTATTTGGCAAAGAAAAAATCTGGCTGTAGTCAGACAACTAATGTTGGCCTATCTTTGAGAAACTTACCCAGTTTAGCTCCTCACATTCCTCCAGTTATAGGAGTGGCCATAACACTGGGACGAACAACAATGTTTCTTCTATCATGCTCATCCTCCCTTCCTGTCCTTCATCTCACCTGCTCCTCAATTTTATTCTGTTTGCCTCCTTTTTTTTACTTATTTTAACCTTTTTTTAAATGTCTTGTTATTCCTTTTCCTTTTCTCCTACACTTGGCCCTTTTTATTATTTATTTTTATTGTCTCTTCTTCTTTTTCTCCTTTTCTCTCACTTCTCTTTGCTTGCTGTACCCTTCTCTGCCTTCTTATCCTATACTAAGAGGCCTCTTCCTCACCTAAACTCTGAAACAAGGTAATTTGAATCAAAGGAAGAAGTGTGAAGAACAAAGATGTAAACAAGAAGAAAGCAAACATTAGGAGATACAAACAGAAAATTCAGGCACCACAAATAACCAAATTAGAGATATTCCTTCAAGGGACCATGAGGCAATTTATAAAGAATTATCTTCCTATAAAGAATTAATGGATTTGACAAAAATGGAATTTAAAATATGGTTGATTAAGGCAATAAAGGGATCGGAAGAGAAAATGTAAAGACAGAACCAAAAGTCAAATGAAAGATATGTAGAATACAGAAAAGAGAGGGTTGGGTGAAAGAAAGAGCAGAGAGAGGGAAGAAGAAGGGGTGGGGTCTTGATGTGTGACACACCTTTGGGGGGCATGGTACAATTGTAAGAGGGACTTTTCCTAAGAAATGAAATCAATGTAATCTGGTTTCTTATACCCTCAATGGATACCCAACAATAAAGAATAAAGCAAGAAAGCAAGAAAGAAAGAAACAAACAAACAAACAAACTTCGGAAAACAAACAAAAAAAAGAATATTTAAAAAATATAAATGAACATACAGAAGTGAAGGAATTTAAACTCACTCAGTGATTTTTGGTCAAATTCCAAATTCTGCTGTAGCAAAAGTATTAAAAATGTCCACTGGATTTTCAAAAAACTCTGTACCCAAATTCTAAGAGGCTTATCAATATTCTCCATTAATATGAGTGGTTTAAATTGTCTTCTAAAGAGGCACAGCTTGACTGACTAGATACAATATCTCAGGCCAAATATTTACTGCATACAAGACTCTCATCTTACCTTAATAGATAATTATACACTCAGGGTAAAGGGATGGTCATCTAAATGGAAATCATAAAAAAGCAGGTGTAACAATTTTATTCACAGATACCATAGAGTTTCAACTAACAAAAGTAAGGAAATATAAAGATGTTCATTTCATATTTGTTAAGGGTTACACTCAACATGATGAGATTTCAATTATTAACATTTTTTCACCCAACCAGAATGCACCTCAATTTATAAGAGAAACTGTAACATATGCGAGCAGCTTTATTTCCTCCAGCACCATAATGGTTGGAGTTTTTAACTATTTAACACTTTGGCAGTGTTGGCTATATCCTCCAATAAGAAACTCAGAAAAGAAACTTTAGACTTAAACTTAAGTATTCAATTGGATATAATAAACATCTACAGAACATTTCATCCTAACAAAATTGAATGCACATTTTTTTAATCAGCCCATGGAACATCCTTCAAAATTAATAACATCTTGGTTCACAAATCTAACTTCAGTAAATGTAAAAGAAGAGTAATTATTCCCTGCATCTTCTCAGACCATCATGAAATAAAATATTTTATTAACTATTGGAATTTGCATACTCATAGAAAAACATGAAAACTAAATAACCTTATGCTGAATGACAGCTGGGTATAGACAAGATTAAGAAGGAAATTACCAAGTTTTTGAAACAAAATAATAATGAAGAAATGATAGCAGAACCTCTGGGATACTAAAAAAGCAGTTCTAAGATGGAAATATATAGCACTTCAATTTTTCTTCAAGATAATAGAAAGAGGGGGAAGAGCAAGATGGAAGACAAGTAATAGCTTCCTTAAAAGTGGGCACAGTGAAAGGGAAGGGGCACAATCCACTGCACCCTTGTAATGTAAATAGGTCTCATTAGTGCTCCTTGAGGCCATGAGGCTCTGAGAAGGAACATTTCCACTACTTGGGTTGCAGTCACGCCTTAAAGGAAAAAATGTGCTGAAGATACTTGCCAAGTCATAGCTGGAGACAGATCATTTTCCTGGGACAATGGACCATTTCAGTTATTCCATTACTTCTATTTATACAAAAACTTTCAGTTATTCATATAGGAAAGTAGGCAAACAGAACAGACAACCCAGCAATTTGTAGTTCATATCCATTGTTTTTTATCTCCAAACAAGACATTCTTGGTTTAGAAAGGTGTGTGTGTACTCTGTTGTGTTAACACTAATACAGAATTTTTACCTTTTGTCTTCCTGGTTCTTGCATTATTTTTATCTGATAATTTTGAGTCTATAAGGAAGTGAATAAAGATGGCTCAGGGCTGTTGTGCCTGAGTGAGCACCAGCTATCCCTTAATAAATCATTCATTTCATCTGCGGTGTCTGCCTATATGTCTCTGACTAGGCCAGTGGACAGCAACAGAGACTGGGGAGAGAAGACTCCAGGCATCTTTTGCTGGTGGGATCTGCCCAGAAACACCAACTTTGCGGAAATATGGAGTCAGTGAGAAACTTCTGGACCCAATGAGGAAGACAAAAGCAGTGCAGAACTGACAAGTGGTAGCATGTGTTCATTCAGTCTAATCCCACCAGCTGTAAGTACAGCAGAACTGAGATTGCAAACTGGAAAGGCCTTACCTGTGAACTGCTGTTTTTTTTTTTTTTTAATTGGCATTCAGTTGAACTATCTTGGGAGAGATTGGCAAAGATTGGAAAAAAAACTTTAAGCATGGTCTAGGACTCCAGACTGAGTGGCTGAGCCAGACAGAGCTAATAGTGTTTGGCTGTTGGCCATGATAAGGCATTGTGAAAGAACTGCCCAGTTAAGCTTCATCCTCAGGGTCAAAGAGCAAGGATTTTGCAGAAAAATGTGGGTGAGTAATCTAGTGACTGAGCAGCTTAAAGGAGGGAACTAAGAACCTTTACAGCCTTGGCCCTACGGGAAATAGAATGAGACCCATTTTGGCACACTGGGTAAGTGGTCAGCCACTTCAGAAGTGATCCCAGTGACAAGTGCTTTCCTGGGAAAGCTTCTGCTTAGCCAAAGTTAGCAGTTTAATGTGCCTTTTAAGCAGAATGAGAAGAAATTTATGCTGTTAGAGAACATCAGCAGACGCCTCCCATCTCTATCTCATATATCCATGTCAACATTGTAATTGATAACTCATACCCCAAAAGATTACCTGTTGCCCAGACAATATTAAGCAAAATATGTAAACTGCATTGTATTTGGGATTTTTTTGTTTTAATTAAAAAAAATTGCCTCTGGATTTTTCCCATTTTTGTTCTTTATTCCTTTGTCTAGTTTAAATATAATTTTCTATTGTTGCCTTCTTTAAAAATTAGAACTTCATTATTGCTAGTGTTTCTACCTGTATTATTTGATTCCCCCCCCCCCTTAATTTGATCCCATAAAGTTTTCTGTTTGCTTTTTGTGGTTTGAAAGTAGTATTTTTGTCTTTCCTTTCTACTTGGTGGTTGTCGATTACTGTGTCAGAATAGGCTAGAAATGAGCTGCTGATCTCAGTGAAACCCCTCAACCCAGCACCCCAAAACACTGGGGGTGTGAAGGTTGGGTCAAAGTAGCATACTGTACACCTATACTGCTTCTGTCTCTTTCTTTGCCTCTCTTCTTTTTGTGAATATTCTCCTTTACGCCTACCCTTTTCATTCTCCTTTTTTTTTTTTTTTCTTTCATTCTCTTGTCTTTTTTCCCTTTTTGCTCTTCAGTCTTCTCCTCCTCTGGTCCTGTACCAAAAGAACTGATCAAAACCTTAGTCCAGTGGTTACATGAATGCTGTAACCCATTTGCAACCTAGGAATAGGGGGAAAAGGGGAAGGGAGGGGAGGGAGGGGGGAGGTAGGTGGATGGAGGAGAATTGGTGAGAATACACTTGTGGTGCATCTTACAATGGTATATGTGAAACTTAGTAAATGTGGAATGTAAATGTCTTAACACAATAACTGTGAAATTGCCAGGAAGGCTATGTTAACCAGTGTGATATAAACATTTCCACTGGTCGGTGAAACTAGTGTATGATGCCCCATGAT